>NDXB01022190.1:60010-94054 GCA_002631895.1 Agapornis roseicollis
CCCCCCCCCCCCCGGTTAGCAGTTCTACCAGTGCTAGTTCAGCTATCAGGCAGGGTACATTGATTACCTGTATGACAGAGCACCACACCATTTATTCAATTACTTTCTCTTAATTTCAGCTGAAGTGAGCAAGAAATTGATTTTGATTTTGAAATTGATTCCAGCAACAATCTAGTTTTAATTAAGAATGGTTAACTTGTGGCATTGCAAAGTTTGTTTTTATGCTTTCTTACATTTTTCTTCATGCTATATTCTCCTTACTCTCATACATGAAGATTTATAAGGGGCTTTGATGTCTGCCTGGCTCTACCACATGCCATCAGTGGTTGCTTAGCAGAAGGTAGTGCTGTCTGATAGTTCATGCTGTATATTTTTGTTGAAAACACAGCACCTGCATTCAGATAGATAAAAAGGGAAGAGATATGAGAGTTTTAGCTAAGAGTCAGTATGGAAAACACAGAAAAAAATCTTATTACTACTCTTGTGTCCCTAATAGCTATCATACTTCCTCCTCTCCTGAAGACCTGGGAAGCTCTGCTGTGAGCTGTTAGCAATGACACATAGCTCTTACTTTACTGACTCTATAAGATACTTGGATATTGCACTTTTCTATTTACCCAGTGCTTTTAGGAGAGCTTATTCAACCACTTGGTGTAGGAAGGAGTTATTTTTCTCCACTAGTGGTTAATTTTCTGAACTGCAATATGGAGGTGTTCTGGGTTTAGCAGTAGCAGTCAATTTTTGGTCCTTCTTGGTAGCTGATGCAGTTCTGTGTTTTGACTTTCAGCCTGACAACACCGATGGTTTTAGTTGTCACTAAGTAATGTTTATTCTGACCAAGGACTTTCTGAGTTTCATGCTCTGCCAGTGACAAGGGGCATGGGAAGCAGGGAGGAAGCAGAAACAGGACACCTGACTGAAGCTAGCCAAACGGGTATTCCATACCACATCATGTCATGCCCAGGGAGGTAACTGGGAGTTACCCGGAAGGGCACACACTTCTTGGTTGGGCTTGTTTTTGGTGGGTGGTATCGTACTCTCTTCCCTTGTTATTTTTCTTATCATTATTATTATTATTGGTGGTAGCAGTAGTGGTTTTGTGTTATACTTTAGTTACTGGACTGTTCTTATCTCAACCTGTGGGAGTTACATTCCTTTGACTCTCCTCCCCATCCCTCTGGGAGCAGGGCAGAAGGGGGGGAATTTAAGGGGTGGAAGGAAAGAAAGAGGGAGGGGAGTAGAAACTGGGTTTAAACCACGACAGGAGGTAACAAAGAATTTGCTTCTCTAGCAGTAGGCTATCTTTCATGCTGGTCAACTATGTTTTTGAGGTGATAGGACCAATTATAAATATATAAAAAATACACAATTTTTACAATTAAGCCTCAGCTACCTATAACCAGATTGTTGTGCAAGATGAATGCAGGAGAGCTTGAGTACATACTGCCAGATTTTGTGAGCTCAGAAGCCATGCCAAAGACATCTGCAGTGGCTCCAGAATTACAGAATATGCTGCATTTACAAGCAGAGGAAGACATTCTGGCCAGGGTATGTCAAGATGCAGAAAAAGTAGCCATCTGAGCATCACCTAGCCTCCCTACACAGATTGGAGAGATGTTGGTATTAATGGGTATTAATACTGTTTGCTTATTGTTGTGGATCTAGTCATAGATAGAAGTTTCAGGGTATGTAAGGGGTCTGTAAACACACAATATTAAGAAGTATTAAAAGAATTTTTGTCTCAACAAATTTTCAAACCATTTAAGGGCAAGAGCTGGCAAATAGCTATAAACAGACAGATGGAGAAACACAAAGAGTCAATAAGACAGAATTTGTGAGAATTAGAGGTGACGGTCTTAGCAACAGCCTCACTGCTGTCAGTTTTAGCACTTACAGAAAAGGAATGTTTTAATATAAAAAGGCGTAATGTTTTCTGGTGTATGCAGGAGAAACATTAAGGAAGAGTGAAGAGGAGGCTTTAAAACAAGCCATCTCACTTAGGCATTGAAATCTGTTATCAAGAGTAGATTGTAGGCAATAATCAATATCTCAGGGAAAAAATAAGCAGTAAAGAGCCTTGAATGTAAGAGCAGGTAAAAAGTATTAGTTTAGATGTGGGTAGCAGTTTCACTGGTAGAAATCGAATTAAAAAATAAAGCTGAAATTCCAAACGGCATCAGAGAACATTCAATCAACTTAAAAGCAAAAGGAAATGAGATGGTAATTGAAATGGCACAGGAATTATCTGGTTGATACAGTCTATTTGGATTTCTTTAAGAGTTTACACAAAGTCCCATATCAAAGACACTACGGAAACTATTCAGCCTCAGCATAAGAATGAAGGTCCCTGAATGGATAGGTAAATACTAAAAAGGTAAGAAACAAAGTGTAGGAGGGAATAGATGGTTGCTATTTCCAGAGACAGAGGGCATCGGGGTTCTGCAGAGCTCTGCACTGGAAGATTTTTAATCTTTTAATATATTACCAGTAAAAGGGGATGAGCAGTGATGAAACAAAGTTTTGTGATGGTACCAAGTTAGTCAGAGGAGTAAAGACAAAGGCAGAGTATGAAATGTTATAGGAAGACCTTATGAAACAGTGTGACTGGTAATAAAATGTCTGGTAATTCCATGTAGATAGATATAAAGCAGTGTGAATGGTGAAAAAGACACCTAATTTCACATATGAAAGGGCAGTATTAACATTCAGTAACAATATTTTAGTATTGAAGTAGATAGCTCCATGAAAGTTGCAGCAATGGTGAATAATAAGCAGAAAAACAGATCTAGTGCTAGAAATTATTAGGAGGGGAATAGAGAACAAGCCAGCATCACTTCACCATATAGAAATCTGCAATTGTTCTACAGCTTGAATACACATTGACTTTTAATCTCATGTTTCAAAAAGTATGTAGAAGAAAATTAAAAGCTTTAAAAAATGGTAACAAGAGTGACTCAATGTTCCTTTTCATTCAGTGGCTGAGTAGTCTAGGACTCTCCAATTTGGAAAAGAAACAAATGCAGCAGGATGTCATTATCTATAAAACTGGAGTACTACTGAAGAAGTTGTATATGATTTGACTGTTCCTGTCCATTCAAAGTGCTATCCATTTTTTTTCCTAACACAAGCCAACAGGAAATTATTAGGGAAGACCATAGAAAGTAAACAAAACTATTGTGATTATTCCTCAGTGAGCTCTTGTAGTCCACAGAGACCTGTGCTGCACATCTGGAGGCAGAGATAGTATCTGTGCAGCTCAAAACACTCTGGAGAAAGGCACAGATGAAAGGAGGTGAGGAAGAAAAACTTTTTTAAAAAATTTATTTATTTGAAAGGCAGGAAATTTTAATACGAAGAGGAAATTAATGTGAAGATCTAATTTGTTAAAGAGAGATTTGTGTGCAGCAGGAAGCTTGCAAAGAAAGTTGGTATCTCAGAGGTTGAATGCATGAAGCAGGAAATGTTTTCTGATAAGGTACTGACTTTAGACATTATATGGGGGAAAAAAAAAAATGAAGAAAAAGTATCCAGCAAAATACATGGCATAAGAGTATGTAGTTTCTCACTTGAATTACACTAAGATGAGCAAATCTCTATGTTTGCATAGATTACACATGATCTTTCTTTTGTTTGGAAATATACATAATTCAGTAAATTAACAATACTGAATCAGCATCATATACAGCTTGATTTGACCTTTCTATTTTATAGACCTGGGAAGTGTTTGCTCTACGGCTTGAATATGAAAGAGAAAAACTTCTTATATGACTTTGACTGGGCTTGGTAATAATCTTCAAAGCCTTCTTTCAGGGCATATATGAAGGCTGCTTTTAATAAAACCAGCTTTTTTTTTTATTAAAAATCAGGGTTTTTTTTTGTTGTTTTCATGGAAAAAAATGCAGTCAATACGGTAGGTCCTTCCTCCTTTCTGGCCCTCAGTTTGACCTAGACATAATCTAGACACACAGCCAGTGAATTCTGGCATACTTTAGTCAACAAACAGAATAAATGCAATAATATCAAATATAGTGTGTGTCTCCTGGAATTTATGTGGTAATGACCTTACGAATGATGTTATGAGGAAACCAGTCTTCTGAATTATTTATAAACAGGCAAAGCCTGAGTGGCATCTGCTGATTTTTTTTCAGTTACCTTATCTGTATTCTTTAGTACATAGAAAATATGTATTTCTTCATTATTGTTTAATTACCTACCTAAAATGTATCTGTAAGCTCAATGGCTATAGTTATAAACCCATAATTCAGACAAGTAACCACAGATCTCTCTTCTCATCAGGAGTACAAATAACAGAATCCCAAACTATTTTAGTTTCAAAATACATCCTTTTCATTGTTTTTAAGCAAACAAAACTTCATTTCAAATTGTTGAAAATGCATGTGCTGTGAAAACACTGTGAAATTTTAAATCATTGTAAGATTCCTTAAACACACAAAAACTTGAACACAAATATTTGTGGGATATAATCTAAGATGCTAATTTCTAATTAAAAAAAAAAATAAGAAAAAGTGAGAAAGATAGGGAAATTTAGTTACTACTGACTGTGCAGATGTATCCTTTCTGGAAGTGAAAGACAAAGTTACCTGTGCTGTCGGTTGTAACACTGATGACTAGAAAATCCAGAAAGTACTGTAGATCCATTATGTTATTGGATAAACATCAAAATCTTATTGACACAGCTCAGCAGTGGTGTTTCTGTGAAATGTTTTGAAAACTGTGTTGATTTCCTTTATGTCTATTATTGTCATTAAGGAAAAGCCATAAAAACAAAATTTTCCTGAATTTCTGTATATATTACAGAAATGAATCTGTGTATTGTACCAATAACTATGAAGAGCTGACCTGGAATATATATTCAGTTTTGGGTGCTGCCTAAGGAAAGAGGTGAAACCAACAGTTGAAAGTCTTGAAGGGAACAAAGTAAATCATAAGAAACAAAAAATTAATTATGAGAAAAGCTGAAGACAAGGCATAATGAATTTCATGTATGTCAAAAGGAGGAGAAATAAATGTTTTATTTTCATGTCTCTGGTAAGTAAGACAAGAACTAATAAATGTGAACTTATTTGTTCTTGTCTTAGCAGAAGGGGAGTTTAATTCAAATACTCAGAAAACCTGTGAAAAACTGCAGCAGATTGGTTAAGAACATTGTTTAGGTTTGAGCCACAAAGATCTTTAAGTATCCATTAGGCTTACTGTCAAAGATGAGTAGTATCTGCAAGGAAGTGGGTGGTCTACACAACCTAAGACTGTTTCATAGAATCATAGAATAGTTAGGATTGGAAAGGACCTTAAGATCATCTAGTTCCAACCACCCTGCCATAAGCAGCAATACCTCACACTAAACCATGGCACCCAAGGCTTCATCCAATCTGGCCTTGAACACTGCCACAAATGGAGCACTCACAACCTCCCTGGCCAACCCATTCCAGCACTTCACCACCCTAACAGGAAAGAACTTCTTCCTTATATGCAATCTAAACCTCCCCTGTTTAAGTTTGAACCCGTTCCCCCTTCTCCTGTCACTACAGTCACTAATGAAGAGTCCATCCCCAGCATCCCTATAGGCCCCCTTCAGATACTGGAAGGCTGCTAGGAGGTNAAGTTTGAACCCCCCTTCTCCTGTCACTACAGTCACTAATGAAGAGTCCATCCCCAGCATCCCTATAGGCCCCCTTCAGATACTGGAAGGCTGCTAGGAGGTCTCCATGCAGTCTTCTCTTCTCCAGGCTAAACGGCCCCAACTCTTTCAGCATGTCTTCATACGGGAGGTGCTCCAGTTCCATGATAATCCTTGTGGCCCTCCTCTGGACTTGTTCCAACAGCTCCATGTCCTTTTTATGTTGAGAACACCAGAACTGCACACAATACTCCAGGTGAGGTCTCACGAGAGCAGAATAGAGGGGCAGGATCACCTCCTCTGACCTGCTGGTCACGTTCCTTTTGATGAAGCCCAGGATATGGTTGGCTTTCTGGGCTGCAAGCGCACACTGTCAGCTCATGTTCATTTTCTCATCAACCACCACCCCCAAGTCCTTCTCCGCAGGGCTGCTCTGAATCTCTTCTCTGCCCAACCTGTAGCTGGGTCTGGGATTGCTCCAACCCAGGTGTAGGACCCTGCACTTGGCATGGTTAAACTTCATGAGGTTGGCATCAGCCCACCTGACAAGCGTGTCAAGGTCCCTCTGGATGGCATTTCTTCCCATCAGCGGATCCACCAAACCACTCAGCTTGGTGTCATCGGCAAGCTTGCTGAGGGTGCACTCAATCCCACTCTCCATGTCAGCAACAAAGATGTTGAACAAGACCGGTCCCAACACCGATCCATGAGGGACACCACTTGTCACTGGTCTCCAGCTGGACACAGAGCCATTGACCACAACTCTTTGCGTGAGGCCATCAAGCCAATTCTTTATCCACCGAGTGCCCCACCTGTCAAATTGATGTCTCTCCAACCTAGAGACAAGGATGTCATGTGGGACAGTGTCAAATGCTTTGCACAAGTCCAGGTAGATGACTTCAACTGCTCTACCCCTGTCCATCAGTTCCGTAGCCCCATCATGGAAGGCCACCAAATTGGTCAGGCAGGATTTGCCCTGAGTGAAGCCATGCTGGCTGTCACCAAGCACCTTGTTGTTTTTCATGTGCCTTAGCATGCCTTCCAGGAGAATCTGCTCCAAGATTTTTCTAGGCACAAAGGTGAGACTGACTGGTCTGTGATTTTCTGGGTCATTCATTTTCCCCTTCTTGAAAATGAGGGCTATATTTCCCTTTTTCCAGTTGTCAGGAACTTCACCTGACTGCCATGATTTTTGAAATATGATGACCAGTGTCTTAGCAAGTTCATTTGCCAGCTTCTTCAGGACCCGCAGATGGATTTCATCAGGGACATTGTACTTGTGCGTGTTCAGGTTTTTAAGACGGTCTTGAACCAGATCCTCTCCTACAGTGGGCCCAAGGTCTTCATTCTCACGGTCCCTGCCGTGCAAGACTTGGGTGGTGTGGTCAGAGCCTTTGCCATTGAAGATCGAGGCAAAGAAGTCATTGAGAACCTCAGCTGTGGTAGTAAGGGCTTGGCGGTCGGAAGATCTCACGTTGTATGGGAAGATAGGGCTGCTCTCCCTGATAGCCAATAGTGTGTTATTTTCACAAATAGCCATAAGTGTTTAGCGTGTGATGTAAGCAGACGGAAGTGATGTAAGCAGACGGAAGTGATGTTGTAAACCTAAGGTATATAATGCTACGTCATTCACTAATAAATGCCATTTGTTGTCCACCACATTGGTGTCCGCATGCTGATGGACTGAGCAGAGCCTGACCGTGGCCTCTCATGTCGTTCCTGAACTAGGTCGCTATAGCCTAACGAAAGGCAACATTCAGCCTTCTCCAAAGCCTGAGTAGCCAGTTCACCTGATAGTTTCTGGAGGGGGCCTATGTTTCCCATGGTCTGTCTTTTATTTGCAATGTGCCTATAGAATCCCTTCTCGTTATTCTTAACATCCCTAGCTAAGTTTAATTCTAACTGGGCCTTAGCTTTCTTCACCTGATCCCTAGCTTTCCAGACAACATCCCTGTATTCATCCCAGAGTGCCTGTCTTTGCTTCAGTCTTTCAGCTTACATTTCTTTCATACAGTGCTAGATGATTTTCTTCCTGACACCTTTCATTATTGTCCAGAGCCTCCCTGGTCCTTTTCTGAAATTGTGCATATGCTCAATGCTTCACATGGCAAATATACATTGAAATACTTAATCTTTGTTTACGTTTTTTCGAAGTGTATTCCAGACCTCTTATTAGCACTTTTTGTTTTGGCTTCTTTGTTTTTCCTAAGAGACTAATTAGGTGAAGTCCTGCAGGTGTGTTCCACTGGGCTATCAAGTTTTGTAAGTTGAAGATATCTATGCTTCTTATGATTTTTCTTATCAAAAGCCTGTTGATTTTTGGATGAACTAATTCAGATGCCTTGAGAGGCAAATATGTGGATGCAAAATATTCTTAGTTAGTTAGATTTCTTATGCTTCCAGCACACTTAATTTCCATTTCTATGTGTTCTAGCCTTGCATCAGTTTCTTCAGAGGAATCTTATTTCGTTTTCAGCTTGGACATGGAGACAGTATTTAATTTTTATACCTTTATTTGTTACCCTAGCTGTAAAATCAGAAAGCCCTGCTGGTATATAAAGAAAATTTCAGGAAAATTATATTTTAAAAAAATTATTATGTCTAAAACTTTGGAGATCTGGTATTTGAAAATTTTTGAGATATGATGCATTAAAGCAAATAACTTAATAAAATAAGCCTTAACAAGCAAAGCTTATTTTTAATAATAGTACTCCAGAAGTTGGAGCTTTAAAATATTAGAAGAATGTTGTGGTTTAAACCCAGCCACACAGCTCATTCACTCACTCAACCCCCCCTTTCTTGCCTTCCCCTGCTCCCAGAGGGATGGGGAGGAGAATCAAAAGAATGCAACTCCCACAGGTTGAGATAAGAACAGTTTAGTAACCAAGGTATAATACAAATCACTACTGCTACCACCAATAATAATAATGATAAGGGAAATAACAAGGGAAGAGAATACAANAAGAACAGTTACCAAGGTATAATACAAATCACTACTGCTACCACCAATAATAATAATGATAAGGGAAATAACAAGGGAAGAGAATACAACACCTCATCTCCCATCGACAGATAACTCACCCCACCCTCCCCAACTGAGCACCCACTGAAACCTAGTCCAACTCCACAGAACACTAGCCCTTCTGGGTAACTCCCAGTTACATCCTTGGCATGATGTGCTTTGGTATGGCATACCTCTTTAGCTAGCTTGGGTCAGGTGTCCTGTCCCTGCTTCCTCCTGGCTTCCCCTCCTCCCTGGCAGAGCATGAGACTCACAAAGTCCTTGGTCAGAGTAAACATCAATATTATTAGCTCTGTTCCCAGGCTGAGTCAAAACACAGTGCTGCACCAGCTACTAAGAAGTAGAAAAAATGACTGCTACTGCTAAACCCAGGACAAAGAATTAACACTGAAGTTTGTCCCTGGCAATAATTTTGTAAGTCAGTCTCCTTCTTAGGTGTTCCAGAATCAACTCAATGCTGACCTGTATTTTGATAATGACACAAAACTTTTATTTCCATAATGATATTTTTAGTTGTTGGCTTCTCAGTGTAGTTCAAAAAAATAATATCCTTGTAAACTCTATTTCAAGATTTATTGGTTGTATTTTCTCAACCTCAAAACAATTCAACAGCCTGTTCCTGAAAAATTGCTAGTGTCAAGGATTCCTTGATACTGGCACATAGAAATAAGAGATTTCCTATTCTACAGCTGTCATCCTTCTCCCTTCAAATTTAGTCAATTCTTGTTTCTCAAGTCAATCAGCATGTCTTCATTCTTGTTTCTACAATAACCCATGAAAATACAGGGGATAGAATTACATTTAGATGATCACTGCGTTAGAATCTGCACATAAAAGTCTCTATAGAAATAAAGCCCTGAAAGCATTGAGTTTTCTCTCCATTGTGTTAGATGTAACCTAAAGCTCTGAAGTAGTGGCAGTAAATAATTTTTTTCCTTTGTATCTTTCAAGTAATGAAAGTTTATTTTGAAATGTGAAGTAAAACTGTTTGTAATCTTAATTTGCAGCTGTTATTATGTAGCATAGAAAAAGTATAACAAAAATGTTTATTTCCAGTGAACAAAGTGTCTTATCTAAATTGTTATTTACAATGAACATAGTAAGAATTCCCACAATAGTGTGGAAACATTTGTTAATTTATATATGACTCTTTACAGTCTCTAAAAATACTGTCACCTTCTTTATTTACTTTAAAAAATGCTTATGCCCTATAATTAACCTTCTCTAAACCGACATTGATGGTAAATAGAATGAAATTTACTCAAACCCTTAAATTTGGCTGCTCTACAAAATAAATTAAGAGCAAATAACATGGACAAACAGAACCAATAACAGAGGAATGGCAGCCCTCTGCCACCATTTCCAAAAGCATTTAAATGCCTTGTGAAGTAATATTCCCTAGAGGTAGTTGGAAAGCTCTCATATATAAAACATGCTGTTATGAAAAATCAGTTTCTTAGTAGTGCTCAAGTTTTCTATTAGAAAAGATTGAATAATTTGCTTGAAAAGAATTAAACGTATTTTTATCAGTGTTGCATTTTTCTAAGACACCATAGTATTTAGTATGGGTGCAGTTTAACATTACATTTAAATTAATTTAATTTCTCTGGACATTTTTCTGGATATGTAATACCACACTTGAAACCCCTCAGTCAACAGTATCATAGTAAATGGAGTGTATTTGTGAAGTTGATACTTTTAAAGCAACAGAGGTGAGATTTTCAAATTACAACTTTCCTATTGGTTGACATCTATGTACATAATGCAAGCTTGTTTCGAGCAAAGCAACAGTGAACCAGTCTGACCTAGTTCAACAAGTCACATTTCCAGAAAATGAGAATACTGTAACATTTCTGAACCTCTTCTTTTGACACTACAAAATCAAAACAACACCAAAATATTAGTATCTTTCCTGGAAAGGAAATTCCTGTATGTGACTAGCACTTTTTCCATGACACATGGCAGAAGCAAGCTACTTGCAATTTTTTTTTCTCATGGAACAATAGTAGTTCATCAGAGAATGACTTCATAAAGCTGATAATAAATATGGTTTTAATTGTTTTCATTCTCAAGGAATGTTCCTAGTCTGTCTACCTGTCCTAGGATCACATGTCATAGTACTTCTTCAGGTGTGGGAGAGAGAAGAAGTACTGTTTTAATTCCTAAATCTTCTATTGCTTCCGTGTGATCATATAACAATACGATCATAGAAACGTGGAATCATTTAGGTTGAAAAAGATGCTCTAAGGTCAATGAGTCCGAGTATAAACCTAGCATTGCCAGGTCTTACTAACCCATGTCCCTAAGTGCCACGTCTACCTGTTTGTTAAAATGGTATTTAAGTGATGTGCAGACATGGCATATTGGAGCATTAGCAAAGGCTGCTCAGGGAAGTGGTGGAATCACCATTACTGGAGCCATGTAAAACATTTGTTGATGTGACACTTAAGGACAGAGTTTAGTCCCAGGTAGGCCTGGCAGTGTTAATAATTGAACAAAATGGTCTTAAGGGTGGTTTCAAACCCAAATCATAGAATCATAGAATAGTTAGGGTTGGAAAGGACCTTAAGATCATCTAGTTCCAACCACCCTGCCATAAGCAGCAGCACCTCACACTAAACCATGGCACCCAAGGCTCTGTCCAACCTGGTCGTCAACACCTCCAGGCATGGAGCACTCACAGCTTCCTTGGGCAACCCATTCCAGTGCCTTACCATCCCCACAGTAAAGAACTTCCTCCTTATATGCAATCTAAACTTCCCCTGTTTAAATTTAAACCTGTTATCCCTTGTCCTGTCACTACAGTCCCTAATGAATAGTCCCTCCCCAGTACCCTTATAGGTCCCCTTCAGATACTGGAAGGTTGCTATGAGGTCTTCATGCAGTCTTCTCTTCCCCAGGCTCTTCTCCAGTCCCAACTTTGTCAGCCTGTCTTTGTATGGGAGGTGCTCCAGTCCTCTGATCATCCTTGTGGCCCTCTTGTGTACTTGTTCCAACAGTTCCATGTCCTTTTTATGTTGAGGACACCAGAACTGCACACAATACTCCAGGTGAGGTCTCACGAGAGCAGAGTAGAGGGGTAGGATCACCTCCTTTGACCTGCTGGTCACTCTCCTTTGGATGCAGCCCGGGATACGGTTGGCTTTCTGGAATGCAAATGCACGTAGAAGCTCATGTTCACGTTCTCATCCACCACCACTCCCAGGTCCTTCTCCACAGGGCTGCTCTGAATCTCTTCTCTGCCCAACCTGTAGCTGCGCCTGGGATTGCTCCAACCCAGGTGTAGGACCTTGCACTTGTCATGGTTAAACTTCATGAGGTTGGCATCAGCCCACTTCACAAGTGTGTCAAGGTCATGATTCTATGATTCTACGTACAGGGATAGTGATTCACCTACTTTACTGGACAACTTTTTCCAGTGCTTGGTAATCCTTTCAGTGAAGAAATTTTTCCTCATATCCAGTCTAAACCTTCTGTGATGCCATTTCCTCTGATGCTCTCCTGACATCTTCTCCTTGGGAGCAGAGACTAGCCACCTTATGATTCCATCATCCTGTCAGGCAGTTGTAGAAAGTACTAAGGTGCCCCCTGTACCTTCTCTTCTTCAGACTAAAAACCCCCAGGTCCCTCAACCATTCCTCATCACGCTTGTGCTCCAGGTATTTCACCTTCTTCATTGCTCTTCTCTGGACCCGCTCCAGCACCTCAATGTGTGTCTTGTAGTGAAGGGCCCAGAACTGAACACAGGATTCGAGATGCTGTCTCACCAGTGCCCAGTACATGGGGATGATCACTGCCCTGGCCCTGCTGCTACGCTAGGGCTGATACAGGCCAGGATACCACTGGACTTCTTGGCTGCCTGGGCGCAAGATGGCTTATGTTCATCCTGCTGTTGACCAAACCCATGTACTTTTCCACCAGGCATCTATCCAGACACTGTTCCTGAAGCTTGGAGCATTGCATGTGGTTGTTGTGACCGACGTGCAGGAACTAGTTTTTGCCTTCTTGAACCTCTTATCACTGGCCACTGCCCATCGATACATCCTGTCCAGATCCCTCTGCGTAGCCTTTCTACATTCCAACAGATCAACACTTCTTCCCAACAGAGGGTGCACTTGATCCTCTCATCCAGAACATCTGACAAAGACACTTAAAAGAAGTGGACCCAACACTGAGTCCTGAGGGACACCAGTAGTAGCAGGTTGCCAACAAGATGTGACACCATTCACCACCACTCTTTGGACCCTGGTATCCAAACCATTATTTTACCCAGCAAAAAGTACTCTCATCCAAGTCATGAGCAGCCTGTTTCTTCAGGAAAATGTTGTAAGAAATTTTATTAAGGGCTTTACTAAAGTCCAGACAACAGCAGACTACATCCACAGCCTTTCCCTCATCCACTAAGTGGTTCACATTGTCATAGGAGGTCAGGTTAGTCAAGCAGGACCTGCCTGTCATAAACCTATGCTGATTGGACCTGATCAGCTGGTTGTCCCATGTAGTCCACATGAGGGCACTCAAGCTGATCTGTTCCATAACCTTTTATAAGCACAAGAGGTCTGGCTGACAGCTGTGTGCTCCCCAGATCCTCCTTCTGGCCCTTCTTGTGGGTGGGTGTCACTTGTATTTACTGCTCAACAGGTTTACCTTCTCTATCTCGTTGTATAAAAATGGTTAGATCTGGTCTAAGAAGCTTCCCTTGTTGTTAGATAAGCTATATAATAAATTAAACAGCATTGCACTGCAGCTAAGAGTCCCTTTCTCCCTTTTCCTTTCCTTTTCTTGTACCCCAAAGAGGGTTATTTTAGTTTCTTACTGAAGTTTCTGTCTTTGGTTTCTTTATTATCCCTCAGTGGACTGGGATTCTAATGCCATGAATTGTCCAGAAGAACATATTCCTTAGTAAGAAGAGCCCCTGCTGACATAAGGCAGGTGAATTTCAGTGAAATACTGCAAACCTGGTAAGACTGCAATAAAGGCAATATAAAAGGAAGAAACTGAACGTCAGTATTTATTTCCATGTATGGCTCTGAGCATCTAAATGCAACTTGGTCAAGGAATTTCATTTGCTTTATCATAACTGTCTCCTCTTCCATTACTCTGCCTTTCTAGATTTTTTGCCATTCATTAATATAAATAAATTGGTAATCCAGTAGGCAACAGCAATCTACTATTGTTACATCAGCCATCAAAACCAGGAAAATTGGTTCCCTTAATTATGTGGCATAACCACACGAAAAACAAGCTGAAGGAAGTATTGTTGCTATCTATTTCCATAGCTAAGCAATGCATTTGTTTCAGAGAGCAGAGCCAGAATCAGAAGCTCCTTGCACATGCTTACTTTCTCTGCTGTTTTCCAGAATACATTCTCCATCGTTCCACACTGATCTTCAGCTTGCTTGTAGGCTTGTGTGAACCTGCCTGAATTGGATATATTCTTCTCATATTCTCTGCAATGGTTGTTTTTACAATTAATTAAGCCCTTTGAGATCAGGTTTTGTTGTGGTTTTAGTAGACAGGCTCCATGAAGTGCTATTTAGGGAAAATTTGCAAGAAGCAAGTACAAAGTGATTTCAAATCCCTATTATCCTACCTATGAAATTCACTTGGAGTGCTTATGTATTTCTGCTGATATAGCTATTTACCCTATAGTGCTCTGCAGTCCATGGGTCATTTGTTGGTACTGACATAACAAGAATGGAAAGGTTTGTGAGCTGGATACTTGTGATAAGACCATGATAGTGAAAAGTTTTGTTTGCAGTTCCTTAAAATGTTAGTTATACTCAGAAATGCCTGCAATTAGCATTAAAATTCTAGAGCATTATATTCATTAGTTACCAACATAACTGCAACTGCTGTTTTGTGTCCTGTTTTCATGTGCTGTGATTTTGGCTGCTATTTAAGATGTCTTCAGTTTTTACCCATAGAAGCAGTGCAAGAAAAGATGTTATAACAGTTTTCTGCATGATATTATTTGACTGTAAACAGTTTCTTAATGACAATATTACCTACTGTCAATATAACTCACCATACTTTATTGTTGTTCATTTTAGGCTGAAATAACTGATCTCAAAAGAGATATAATTTCTTCTCATCCATGAATATTCAGAGTAATTAAAAGTCACTATAATTTTTAAAATAGAATTTAAGTCAACTTGGTGCTGTGTGTTATCAATAATAGCACTACTGAAAGAAAATTCTACACAGATGAAGTAAAAGAAAGTTTGTTGTGGCTTCTAGCTGTTTTCTGCAAGCAGTATACACAATATTTAGTGAAATTATAGGAATTCAATTATATGTAGTTATTAGCTAACAGCCTATTTTTAACTGCTAAGATGTAAATAGGCCTTCCTTTCAGTTTCATAAAATTAGTTTAATTTTTCAAGAACAAATTAAATTTTTTCTCTCAGAGTAACTTTAACAGGAATTTGTTAGTTTTTCAGACAGAATGATGTGCCATCTGCTCCTTCTCCACCTCTTGTATTTCTTTTCAGCTTTCTTTTAAACATTTTTTAGAAGCAAGAGAAACAAAACCTCAATAATTGCCATAAAATGAAATAAAATTCACTTCCTTGTGAATAGAAATCGGTACATAAATAACTGAGATCTCTAGGGCAAAATGCAGCATTCACTGTAAAAATAAAAACATTTTCCCGTATAATGTACAATGTGAACAGGAGCCAGGACATACTGCCTTTTTTGCACTGCAAAGAAAAGAAAAAGCATATTTCACCTTAAGAAAAAAGAGAAAAAACTTACTGTGCAGTTTATGATATTAGAATTATTTTGCTTCTTCAGTATTGGAGGATACTTCGAATCAGTCTAAAGAGCCAAATAAATTAATTCCTCTGCAATCTGTTTTTTTCCATTTAATGCATCCTGTAACTCCATCACTTTACTACTGATAACTGTAATTTTCACCATGAGCAGGAATGATAGTGGGGCTATCATGCCTCTTTCCCTCAAGTAAGGCCTATCCTCTTTCTTCACACTCTCAGTCAGTCAAGAAAATAATTTGTTACTCAGTCACTGAAAATTATGGGAGTCCATCCAACTCTTATCTATGCCTAGGGAAAGACTCTACCACAAGCACAGCAAATAAGTACAAGAAATGAGTTTGACAAAATTAGTTGATACAGAAATTTGGTCATGTTAACTTGCACTGAAATTATGACATGGGTACATGGGGGGAAATCATCTGGTTTAGTTGTCAGTTTTCTTGTGGATAACAGCTTCAGTGGGGAGAGGAAGGCTCAAGAGTGAAGAAGAAACATTATATTGAAAGTAGCATCTTGGCAAAACTAATGAAAAGCAAACATGGGGCTAGTAGTCTCCAATATCAGCCCTTAATCATAGGACAAGCAGAGGATTTATACAGAAGAGGCTAGCATACATTTTCCATCAGATACTTTAGCTGGAAGTTGAACTACTGGTTGTTGATTAAATATTGCTATAGGCAGTGCCTTCACTCCATCCTTGCTTTTACTGCATATTTATGTGTCCTCAACACAAAAAGGACATGGAATTGTTGGAACAAGTTCACAGGAAGCCCATGAGGATGACCGGGGGCTGGAGCACCTCCCACATGAAGACAGGCTGAGAAAGTTGGGGCTGCTCAGCCTGGAGAAGAAAAGCTGCATGGAGACCTCATAACAGCCTTCCAGTATCTGAAGGGGGCACATAAGGATGCTGGGAAGGGGCTCTTCATTAGGAGCTGTAGTAGTAGGACAAGAGGTGATGGGATCAAACTTAAGCAGGGGAACTTCAGGTTAAGTATAAGGAACAAGTTTTTCCCTGTGAGGGTGGTGAGGCACTGGCACAGGTTGCCCAGAGAAGCTGTAGCTGCCCCATCCCTGACAGTGTTTAAGGCTAGGTTGAATGGGGCTTGGAACAACCTGGTCTAGTGGAAGGTGTCCCTGGCCAGAGAACCAGGTTGGAACTGGGTTAGCTTTACAGTTCCTTTGAACACAAACCAGTCTGGGATTCTGGGATTCTGTGGTTCTCCAATTCCAACTGCTATAATTCAAAACTGTTGTTTTTTGGGGTTTAAAAAAAAAAAAAAAGATTTTTCAACTACATTATCTGGACAATCAGAGTGGGTTTGCTTAAAACATACTCTCTTTTCTTAAATCTCATGTGGGATGCTAGCAAAATAGATATTACGTTGCATTCCTTCTATGATAGATTATATGACCTTTTCAAAGAGAGAATTTAAATAGGTTTGATAGAATGTGATATGGACAAATCCATGTTCTAATCCCCAAACTGTTTGCATATCAATTGTTTAGTAATTTCTTCAGATATCTTTCTGGAGGTTTAAGTCAGGACAGCTTGTCTTTCTAGCCACATTTTGAAGACAAATAGTCTCTATACCCTGTTTCAGTTCTCTGGGCTCTCATTTATTCCCCATTACTTCTCATATAATCCTTAATTATTCAGAAATTATATCAAAATAAGTATCACCAGATCTCCTGATATGAATGCATTTAATTTATCCACAAATCTCTTCATCTATCCTATCCTTATTCTGATTTAAAAAAAGATAAAGGAGATTTTAACAATGTCTTTTTGTGGTCACAGCCGTTTAACAGGTCCTGAATGAGTTTACCTTTGTTCAGTGTCCTCATTTCTTCTTCTTCTTTCTCAGTGCACCCCTGTTTTCCTTTACCTTTCTTGTTTCATAGTATTTTTTCTTGATTTTCTGTGCTTTCTGCTCGATCCACCATGGTCCTCGCAACCAAACCTAATGTGACTGTGCTGTAATCTTAGGTTTCCTCTATTATTTTTTTTTTCATATTTTTAAGATTCCTTTTAGATTTTGGAATTGCTAATGTGCTCATGGTATGGCCCAATTTATTTTCTATTATATCTCTTTAACATCATTGTCTACCTCAAGGGTACCCTCCCTCTTCAGGACTGTATTCTAGACTTAAAAAATTCCAACTTTTCTTTGCATGAACTAGACGGATATTTTGGAAGCTTATTTTTTTTTCTGACAGTGGATCTGCTTTTCTGCTTTCAGTGGATTTTAGTGCAGACATACCCTTCTGAATACTACTCCTTCCTTTCTCTTTTCCCCTGTGATTGTTTATCCTGAGCCACTCTTCAGACTGAGTCAGATAACAGAGTCAGCATGATCATCCCTGTCTTCACTAGAAGATTCACCTACAGCAGTCACTGTTCCCTAGTCAGGAATACTGCAATCCTTTTCTCTGTGTTTACAGATATGCTGTTATTTATGTTTATCCCTATGTGAGTCCTTACCTTCATTCTGTGAGGCTGGTTGACAGAAACAGTGATCATGCATCATATTCTATCACTTCATTCCCAAAACATTGGCATAAATTTGGAAATTCAACATATTCTTTTAAAATTTCTTCTGAGATTATTTTGAAGATATAATTTCTAAATGAGCTTGCACAGTCTGAGCAGAATATAATATATTTTAGGGCTATGCAACCAGAACACCAAGATGCAAGATCACAGCAGTAGATAAGTGGTACTCTTCCATTTGGAGGAGAGTTTCCACTTGCATCCCTAAGAGTCATCTTCTCTGGGCCAATGACTAGGAATCTTGTACACTGTCTAAATATATATTGGGTCATATATACTCATCTGGTACATTTATTTTTTTCTCTTCCTCTTTTATCTTCTTTGCAGTTCTTTTTTCAAGGAGTTAGTAGTTGAGAGGTACTTTTCCTTTCACTGTTAGCTTAACTATGCATCATAGCTAGACTAGAAGTGGGAGGGGGAATTTCAAGCAGCATTGTAAATTCTGGAATTATGTATTTTTTACAAAATTTAGGATAACTTGAAGAAAGCATATGCAGTAGATTTGCAGCTATGCTGAGAACTATTCTCAACTAGATTGAAATTTTCCCTTCTAGGAATACATACACCTTATCATTTAATGATCTGTTGCTATCAAAGATGAAAATTCAGAACTTTTCAATTGTCAAAAGCTGATGTCAGCATTCATCCGATGGAGGAAATTTATTCCAATCTGGACCTGGGATGTTGCTTAGCTGCTTTCAGAAAAAAATTACAATACTTTAAGTGCTTAACAAGGACAGGATTTTAAGTTTACATGAACTGCAAACTATATGATAACTTTTGCCCCATGTATGCTCATGGCAGAATACAGTGAAGAAATATTACAATTTATCATCCAGGAGCGACACAGAGCAGCAGCAGTAGCTTCATCTAATTTATGTTATTTTTCCCAGGAAACTGAATGTTGCTTCTGATATAAAGCATGCAAATTATACCCCTGAAACATACTGTCTGGTTCCTCTGCTCTTGCAATAAAAATTTGCTAAAGAAAGACTAACTTTTAATCTGGTTTTGTAAAACAGGCGATTACCTTCAAGTTACATCAAGAATTGAATGTGTAGGAGTATGATAAGAAGATTTAATGACCTACAGCATATAATTAAAAGGAGAAAAAAAAGGAATATCTCTACATGCTCTTTATTCTCAAAGGTTGTTATCCAACAGCACTCAATTCCATCCCCTGCCACTTACCAAGATAAATGTTTGTTATCTTCACATTTAAATCAACTAACTTTCTCAGAAATGCAGAAAACAGCTCTTCACTTTTTATTTGCAGTGCTTTTGCCTACAAACTGCATGTTCCACAAAAAGACTCCTGCAGCTTCAAGAGAAAACCCTTATTTGACTTTTCACCACTTGCAGAAGGGATTTTTAGGGTATTTTTTGTCTCTACAGCTGTGTGAACAATGGAGGAAGAAGAGGGTCTTTGTTTCATTTAGTTTTGTTCAGTGAAGAAAATAAAAGACTCAGTAGAGTGTCCCAGATGCCTTAGCAATTTAGTTGCTCTAGAATATCTAGGTAGCTTGGACAGGAAAGCCCAGACTCAGAGCCTAAAATTAAACCATGCCACTGAAGTTGAGCTCAAGCAAGAGCACAAAGTCTAAAATAAAACTGAATTCCTATGTCTAGGCACATCAGCCTTCCATAAAACACAGATTTCAGCAGATTTTTAATGTCAGCAGTAGCACCAACTCTATCAATTGACAGCTTTCAGTTCAATAAACCAAAATATAGGACAACATTTTTCAAGCTCCTCTCCCATTTTGTGGCTTTCTGGTTTATAGCTCTGACATCGATTACTAGGAACAGGGTGGAAAAAACTGTGTCCTCTTCATAATGTCTGGTATATAAACTTATATCTTCATTTCCTTTGGGGGAAAAGAAATTAATGCTGAAAGGGAGGGGGAGAATGAGATCAGCCTTGAGTGAAAGCCAAGGTGAATTTGAAAATTTCTCAGGTGTGTGTTAGTCCCAGCCCCATCAGTTAACTTGGCAGCAAACCTGTGAAAACTAGTCCTTAGAAAGAGACATGATATTGAGCTGACCTCTCAGCTTTTGTACAGTAAAGCTTCAGGTGGCCTGATCTGGAAGTGAGGCACTCATCTGGTCATGCTTGCCTGCTGAGGTTTGCGGCAGCCCTAGAGGCACTCTGAACAATAGGATGGAGAAGAGGTTGTTTTCAGAGCCATTTAAAATGGCCATTTGCCTATCTTATAATTTTTAGTTTTCTTTAGTAGCTGTGTTTCCGGCCTTTCATCAAGATCCTCACTGATTATCCAATGAGCTTGCTTTCATTTTAATTTTATCTTTTAAAACTCCTATGATTTTCACAAACACAAGGCAATTGCTTTTACAAAAAGAGAGCACTGAAAACCAACAGAAAACTCTTTGTGGTATAATCCAAGATAAATGAGGGGATCTTTTATGGAAACATTAAAGGTCAGCTGATATAAAACAGCATGCAAAGCAGCATAATATTTCCTAGCCTTTATTTCAGAAATTACTGAATCATTTTGATTTTTTCTAAAAAACCATAATCTCAAAATGTCACATTACAGAATCATGATAATTACAAAAACTGGAGAAGAAAAAAAGTTCTGTGCTCTAGAGTATGTCAGAAGAAACTTGTATGTAAGGCAACCTTTATTTTGAAACTGCTTATACTTTAATTTAAATATGAATAAAGTTTTGGAAGTGATCCCTTTTCTGGTGTCAACTAGTGCTTTTTTTTTTTTTTTCCTTTTTATGTAAACCAGTGGCATTTATTTGTTTCACCTATATGCATAGGTAAATAAAACCCTTTTTGCTTTCTATGTTAAGTGAAAAAGTAATTATCCCATGATGCTCATGTGATTATTTTAAGAGACTTATCTTTAGGAATAAATATTTTTCCGAAAGTAGTGGATGAGGTATCAGCAGTTAGTAGGTTATATTAATGTACTTCAGTTTTACAAGAAATCTTTATAAGAATCAGAAGGATAGGGTGTTTTATTGATTCTGAATTCTGATTGTGTCTGAGATTCTTGCATCTTTTTGCAATCTGCTATTGGATGAAGTTGGATTCAGAGATATGAGAATGACTGCTTATAGTGCTTTAATAGGAAAAGGAGAAAAATAGAAACCTCTTTAATCTGTATCATATCTTTGTCAGATTTTAAATAAAAAGCAGAAAGAAAGAAACCCACTAAGATATAAAATTAGATACTTCTCTCTTTTCCTGTACTACAATTCTAGCTAACTAGAGGATAGTTCCATTCTGAATTTGAGTTTTCTGTCCTGAAAAACAAAAATCCTTCCAACTTTGATAAAATTACAGTTTGCGGATGAAAAGTGTCATCATGGACATGATCACATAGTTTTATAAGTACTGATTGTTTGTAAAATTAAAGTAACTGTAGTAATTAAGAATAATTTACAGAAATGCTAGAGTAGCTATTATTAAAGACTGGCATCTACTTCTTATCTCCCAAACGATTAGGTCTGTTGTGGGTTTTTTCTATGATTTTTTTTCTTCTCCCTCCCTCACTCTATGCAGAAAGCAGTATGTTCATAACCTTGTTTGTACTAGCATTTTGTGATCTACAGATACTAGAACTACTGAACAATACTGCATAATCATAGAATCATAGACTCATGGAATTTTTTGGATTGGAATGGACCTTAAAAATCTAGTTCCAACTCCCTGGAAGAGAGAGGGACACCTTCCACTAGACCAGGTTGCTCCAAGCTCCATCGAGCCTTCCCAGATAACAGAGATCTGTCTTTTACTGCTATTCATTGCAATCTGTCAGGTCACTTCTTTTTCTTGGATATTCTCTGATTGAGCCTCTAATTTCTTTGTCAACTCTACTTGTTCTGTTTTCTTTCTGGCATTTGCAGCTGGGTAGTAGTCTACTATATATATAGTCTTTTTGTGTTTGGCTAGTCCACACCAGATATAACTGATAAGCAACAATTTTTCTTCCAATTCTAGGACTAGATTTTGAGAAGTGGATTGCTAACTCTATGTGCTGATTGTTAGCTGAGGCTTGTTCTCACCTTCATAACCTTTACTATTCTGAATCCGATATACTTAGTTCTTTCTGTTAGTGATAAAATTATATTTAATCCAAAATTCTCTAAAACTGCTCTGATTTAAAATACCATAATCCTAACCTGTTATCTGTATTCTTACATTATTAAACCACACAGACATAATTTTCTTGCTCCCATGCCACTTGCCCTGAACACTTAGAAAAGGGACTTCTTCTAACTTGTCAGGATTTGCCTGTTTACTCTTCCATTACATGTGAAGCCATCAGATTTTCCAGTGTTTGATTATAATAACAAAGTTTCCCACATGTATATAATTGACTATAGGTCTCATTTATGGTACTGAGTATATTTTTTGGTCTACAAATAAGAATCTATTACTTATGTGTTTTACCTCCTTATTATTAGCCTTTACTTATTTAAAAAGTGACTGTTGTTACCCTGGATGTGAACTAACTCTGAATTCTTTAATGTATCACTATGAATTCCTGCTATCATTCCTCTGCCAAGCTTTACATCTCTTGTGAATGTCATCAAATATGCTGGCTATTGGAATAAAAGAATATTCACCTTTTACCCCATCAATAAATTGAAAAAAAATGTATTTGATGAAATAACATATATTTAATTAAGTCTTCAATGTGAAAATTCAAGAATTTCACTGGGAAAGTGTTTGTGATTAAATTTCAGTGTCTTATTGTTATTCAAATTTGGTTTGATTTTTCGAGAAGATACACCAAAGTGTACTCAGGCAAAAAATAAGAGAAATAATAAGAATAATCTGATTACTGTGTGACTTCTTTGCAGGAAATTTTCTTATCTCTGTTGTTTCTTGAAACCCAGCCCTATTATGTACTTACAGAAAACATGTCACAAATGTGTCCCTTAACTTTCTGTAGATTTAATGTAAGATTGTACAGAAATTGATATTTTGTGCAAAAGATATTGAGACTATTTTATTTGATTTTGAGATTATTTGATAAGGTTGAATTACATGATACTGAAGAGTTGTGGCTTAAACATTTATGAAAAAAGGATATTCTAACCTAACAACAGTTCAGTTAGGAACACAGGAAACACTTGTAGGCATCAAATTATGGACTCACTTCTCATATGTAGTCATGCTATGAGTTTCCTTATTGGAGTCAGGGAAACTCAGCACAGAAATCAATAATGTGCCATAATGAATTTCTGCATTTACTGACGAAATTGAAATTGAATGCTTTGAATTTGTTGAGTAGCCCACACAGATGCTCCTATTTCCACATTTCATCTGTCCTTTCTACTGACACCACAAAATTTTCTGAGCTTCATTTAGCATTTTTCTTGGGATTTGATTCTCTTTAAGGCTTCCAATCTACTCTTTTATCTATGACTAATTCCTCACAACCATATGCTGCATTACCAAAACTTCTGGTTAACAGGTGTTTGATTTACTCATCCATTCCAAGGAGAAGATTATCCAAATGCTGTAACATATTTTGAATAACTTTTCTGAGGGTCTAGGCTGCTGATCAGCCTAGTTTCCCCAAATCATCATGGAACAGTTCCTCATGGAAAAAAAACCAGAAATATGACCTGGGAAATGCTAAACAGTTTCCAATTTTTGAACAGGTTTTGCCTTTATAGCCTTGTATCTAAATTTTATTGAATTCTTACAGTAGACGTTAGAAAGAGATGGAAGAAACACAGAGAATGACATAGCTGGAGTATCCATTCATTTAAGTACATTGAGAAAGTGAATGTAGGTTTGAAGGTAGCTGTAAGGTTGAGAGATGTTACTAACTAGAACTGACATTGTAAAATTGGTAAAAACATATGTTTTTGGTTTGTTTTTTAAAGTACCTTATGCTTCAAATTTTATTATCACCTTTGCTCAAAGCAAACACAGGACAGTAAAAATGAGACCAGAATTACCTAAATTTATAGATGTGGTATAGAATATTGTTCTTAAGGATTATTATTGCTTTATCTAAAACAAGTCTTTCAAAGAGTCAGAGACTTTAAAGGCTGATACATTTTTAACAGTGAAAAAGACAGTAGAGTGGCTGAAATTAAATTCCACAGTAGTAGCTGGCCATAGTTTGCAATAATGCTCACATTATAGACTTTGCAGGAAGAATATTCCCCTCTGTTTTGCATCATGTGCTTAACACAACCAAAAAGGTAGGAAAGAAAGAAGATATCGTGATGTCTGTGAATGAAACTTTACTTAAATACTTGTTTTCCTCAAGATTAATGTGGCTTTGGTCACTTTCAAATTGGATACAAATAGAATAGCTAAATCTGGCTTATTAAGCAAAAAATTAAAAGCCTAATAATTTTCCTGGGATCACATACCATAGAATCATAGAATAATAGAATAGTTAGGGTTGGAAAGGATCTTAAGATCATCTAGTTCCAACCACCCTGCCACAGGCAGGGGCATCTCACACTGAACCATGTCACCCAAGGCTCTGTCCAACCTGGCCTTGTGCACCAACAGGGATGTAGCATTCATAACTTCCCTGGGCAGTCCATTCCAGTGCCTCACCACCCTCACAATAAAGAATTTCTTCCTTATATCCAATCTAAACTTCTCCTGTTTGAGTTTGAACCCATTACCTCTTGTCCTGTCACTACAGTCCCTAATGAATAGTCCATCCCCAGCATCCCTATAGGCCCCCTTCAGATACTGGAAGGTTGCTATCGGGTCTCCATGAAGTCTTCTCTTCTCCAGGCTGAACAGCCCCAACTCTCTCAGCCTGTCTTCATACAGAAGGTGCTCCAGTCCCCTGATCATCCTTGTGGCCCTCTTGTGGACTTGTTCCAACAGTTCCATGTCCTTTTTATGTTGAGGACACCAGAACTGCACACAATACTCCAGGTGAGGTCTCACAAGAGCAGAGTAGAGGGGCAGGATCACCTCCTTTGACCTGCTGTTCGTGCTCCTTTTGATGCAGCCCAGGATACCGTTGGCTTTCTGGGCTGTGAGCGCACGGTGCCATCTCATGTTCATTTTCTCATCCACCACCACTCCTAGGTCCTTCTCCGCAGGGCTGCTCTGAATCTCCTCTTTGCCCAACCTGTAGCTGCACCTGGGATTGCTCCGACCAAGGTGTAGGACCTTGTACTTGGCATGGTTAAACTTCATGAGGCTGGCATTAGCCCACCTCACAGGCGTGCCAAGGTCCCTCTGGATGGCATTCTTTCCCTCCAGCATATCAACTGAACCACACAGCTTGGTGTCATCTGTAAACTTGCTGAGGGTGCGCTCAATCCCACTGTCCATGTCATCGACAAAGATGTTGAACAAGACCGGTCCCAACACCGATCCCTGAGGGACACCACTCGTTACTGATCTCCAGCTGAACATTGAACCATCCAGCCAGTTCTTTATCCACCGAGTGGTCCACCTATCAAATTGATGACTCTGCAGTTTAGAGACAAGAATGTCATGTAGCTTTTTTTTCAAAGCCTGATTTTTACCTCAGAAACTCAATATGCAACTAGATATAAACCTACAATTCTGACAACTTCTAGTGCATGATGTTCATCTCAAGAGTAAATTAGATTTCTTCTCCACCTGCTATTACTAATCTGTATTCTTGATATTCTTGTTTGAGTTTAATAGCATCATTCTGTTTCCCTTAATGTAACGCTACAAAATTTTCATGGTTGTGTGAAAGTGGAGGAAAATATGCAAAAGAAACCTCTGAACTTAATAACAATAACCCTTAAAAAGTACTGTAACAAAATACACTAATTGTATCCATTCCTGACAAACACAGCTTTTTAAGAAATATTGGATAGCATAACATTTCAGCAGCTGTGTTTTCTTTATTTACCAGATTTTTGGCTCCTACACATTACTGAATTTAATCAGAGTGTAATATATCTCCAGGGATTGATGAAGTCTTGTTTGTAGAGATATTTCTGTGTTTATACATTGAAAATACTGAATTAGCGTAAGTTATTTATGTGATGTTAATTGTTGCAATCCAATCAACTCTTGCTTATAGCTCAGTACAATGAAATTACAGTTTTATGAACGTTGTGATAAATATTGAGCACATCAGTTTTTCAGCTGGTAAAATACAGAAGTTTAGTGACAAACAGTAGGATCCAGTTTTGTTTGTTTTGCTGGATACAATTACAGAATACAGCACTGAAAACCTGCTGTGGTTTAAGCCCAGCCAGTAACTCAGAATCATGCAGCTTCTTGCTCACTTCCCCTCTTCTTCATCCCTCCCTGTCCCGGAGGGATGGGGAAGAGAATCAAAAGAATGTAACTAGCTCAACTCTCACAGGTTGAGATAAGAGCTGTCCAGTAACCAAGGTATAACACAAATCACTACTGCTACCATCAGTAGTAGTAATGATAAGTGAAATAACAGGGGAAGAGAATACTACTGCTCATTACCCACCGACTGATACCCACCCTGGCCTGAGCAGCGATCTAGTCCTACCAGGTAGCTCCCCGTAGTTTACATACTGGGCATGATGTGCTGTGGTATGGAATACCTCTTTGGTTAGTTTGGGTCAGGTGTCCTGTCTTTGCTTCCTCCTGACTTTTCCTCCTCCCTGGCAGAGCATGAGACTCAAAAAGGTCCTTGGTCAGAGTAAACATTACTGAGCAACAGCTAAAAACATTGGTGTTATAAGTGTTGTTCCAAGGCTGAAAGTCAAAACCACAGCACTGCACCAGCTACTAAGATGAAGAAAAATGACTGCTGCTGCTGAACCCAGGGCAGTATCCACCCCTTATTCCATACCATTCAAGTAATGCTCAGATCCCACATTTTTCAATACACTTTTTTCTCATATATGTGTATGTATATGTATACATAGATATACATACACGCGCACACACACACACACACGCAAAGAGAGGGATATCATTCCTTAGTCCATGGACCAATCCGTATAAATCTGCTGAATTCATCTGGTCCATGATGTTAGACTCCACCTCTTGTAGCAGTCTTTCAGAGCAGGAGAGAAGGTGTGGAGTGTTGGGTTGTTGCCTGCTGATGACACCACAGAACTTGTCTGGTCACTGCTGAGCTCATCTGCTTTCATCAAAGTCTGTTTTCTGTTGGGGTGATGATTGAAGGGAAATTAGGGCTAGTCACTGGTGATCTGAAGACGTCTACCTGGTGGTCTATAAAAGTGCTACATAGCAGGCAACAGCATACAGTTGAGTTCATTGGCTGTTCCCTCCTAAAATCAAATCCCCTTGAGGTATACATTGGACTTCCCCATCTTCCTGCATTACCCACCAAGTGTATTTGGATCCCTGAGCAAAAGCAAACCCATGAGTGGGTTTGCCTTCACCTGAAGCAGGAATAATCCAGACTGTCTTCCCCAGGAAATTCTTCATGTGCACCACAGGAGCTTTGTCCCCCTCTACAGTATGTAAACCTTCTGACTGGGCTGGGCCATCCCTGTTGGCAGATCCTCTGGTGTTGACAAACCAGGTGGCCTTTGGTAAGTGTGTGTCCCAGTGTTTGAAAGTCCCATCAGCCATTGCT
This sequence comes from Agapornis roseicollis, assembly GCA_002631895.1. Lineage (NCBI taxonomy): Eukaryota > Metazoa > Chordata > Aves > Psittaciformes > Psittacidae > Agapornis > Agapornis roseicollis. The sequence goes on from NDXB01022190.1 coordinate 87,546, forward strand.
TGCAGGGTAGTTTTTAACAGCCCATTGTACTGCTTCATTTTCCCAGAAGCTGGTGCATGGTAGGGGATGTGATATACCCACTCAATGCCATGCACTTTGGCCTAAGTGTCTATAAGGTTGTTCCCCAGTTCTCTCTGGGGTGCCGTGTCAGTACAAAATCTGTTTCTCAAGGCCCAGGATAGTGTTCCGGGCAGTGGCATGAGGCACAGCATATGTTTTCAGCCATCCGATGGTTGCTTCCACAATGGTAAGCACATGGCGCTTGCCTTGGTGGGTTGGTAGGAGTGCGCTAAAGTCAATCTGCCAGGCCTCCCCATATTTGTACTTCAGCCATCGTTCTCCACACCAAAGAGGCTTTAACCGTTTAGCTTGCTTAATTGCAGCGCATGTTTCACACTCGTGAATAACCTGGGCAATAGTGTCCATTGTTAAGTCCACCCCTCGATCACAAGCCCATCTGTATGTTGCATCTCTGCCCTGATGGCCTGAGGTGTCATGGGTCCACTGGGCCAAGAATAATTCACCCTTATGTTGCCAACCTAAGTCCATCTGAACCACTTCAAACTTAGCAGCTTTATCCACTTGTTGGTTGTTCTGGTGTTCCTCAGTGGCCCAACTCTTGGGTACATGAGCATCTGCATGGTGTACCTTCACTATGAGGTTCTGCACTCTGGAAGTGGTATCTTGCCACAGTGCAGCAGCCCAGATGGGTTTACCTCTGAGTTGCCAGTTGCACTGCTTCCATTGCTGCAGCCACCCCCACAGGGCATTTGCCACCATCCATGAGTCAGTATAGAGATAAAGTACAGGCCACTTTTCTTGTCCAGCAATGTCCAAGGCCAGCTGGATGTCTTTCACTTCAACAAACTGATTTATTTCACCTTCTCCTTCAGCAGTTTCTGCAACTTGTCATTGAGGACTCCATAAGGCTGCCTTCCATCTCCTATGACTCCAAAGCACTGGAGGGACACAGTGGCTTAGATACTCGTCCACACTATCCCCCACACCCTGCCACTCATGGCTGTCCAGCCTTGGGGAAAATCTCTTGGTCCTCCTGTGTCATCGTCTAACCCTAGAAAACCCAAACCCAACTCTGCTTATCTTTCAAAATCAGATGAAATGGTCATGGGTAAAACACACTTTGTATGTGTGCCAACATGTTGATCCCCATCACAATCAGCAGGTAGGTCTCAAGGATATTCAAAGGCCATCCAAACCCTTCAGAACTCTGAAATGACGTTGTAAATAATCTGATGGAGGAGTTTGGGGCATAAGGGAATGCCTCCTTCATAGGCTGACCACCTGAGGAGCGGAAAAAAGATTTGTAATGGCTAAACACTTCTATTATACACCTCACAAACTACAGATGTGATGACCACACTGGGAACAAAAGCCAGACTGGTTTCATGGTCAATTAGTCTATTGTATTGCAAGTCGTTACCATAATGTACAGTGAAACAAGAACCTTAGCCCAGGCTCCTAGCCAATAAACACTAACACAGCAAATACAAGCTGTAAGTAATGTATGACATGCTGAATCTCCTGCATCCTGAGCAACAACTTTGAGAGCCAAGAAATCAGCATTGTGACAAGTGACTATTAATCTGAAACAATGACTGCTTATCACAGATACAATTAGACACACTCTGATCAGATCTGTTGTTATCTTAACTTTTTTTGCCCCATGTTGGGCACCACAAAGTACTGTCTAGGTTTAAGCCCAGCCGGTAACTCAGAGCCACTCAGCTGCTCACTCACTGCCTCCCTTGTCCCTCCCCCCGTTCCTGAAGGGATAGGGAGAAGAATTGAAAGAATGTAACTCCCACGGGTTGAGATAAGAACAGTCCAGTAACTAAGGTATAACATAAACCACTACTGCTACCAGCAATAATAATAATAATGATAAGGGAAATAACAAGGGAGGAGAATACAACCGCTCACCACCCGTTGACCAATACCCAGCCCTACCCCAGCAGTGACCTAGCCCTTCTGGGTGACTGCCCCCAGTTTATATACTGGGCATGATGTGCTGTGGTATGGAATACCCCTTTGGCTACTTTGGGTCAGGTGTCCTGCCTCTGCTTCCTCGCAACTTCCCCTCCTCCCTGGCAGAGCATAAGACTCAAAAGGTCCTTGGTCAGAGTAAACATTACTGAACAGCAACTGAAAACATCAGTGTTATCAGTGTTGTTCACAGGCTGGAAGTCAAAGAAACCAGCACTGCACTAGCTAATAAGAGGGAGAAATGACTGCTACTGTTGAAGGCAGGACAAAGCATTAATGCTTAACTTAGTGTTTTGTAAGAGGAAAGTGGCCAATACCTTAAGGAGAAAAACCCAAACAAAAAATACAGCTTTTTGAGCTAGGATGGTATTAGAAACTGTCATAAAAAAAAAAAATAAAAATAAAACAACCATCAACAACAACCATAAAAAAAGCACATATTTTACTCTTCTGCAGAGTAAAAAGCATGTTTGCAAATATGATATGAATTAATGATAAAATGGTTCTTCTAAAAACACTTAGAAGGTTACTAGAAAAAATAGCTCCAGTTTTCTCAAAACCCTCAGAAAAAAAATCCTTAAATGTATATATGACAGCTATTTTAGGTTTACTGTTTTTTTGGTGGGTTTTTTTTTTGTTTGTTTTGTTTTGTTTTGTTTTGCTTTAATGTAGATGATAAGCTTACATACAGGAACTATTAAACAAAGCAAAACACCTTTGTGGGAAAAGAAGTACCATGACAAGTGTGAGGTCCTACACCTGGGTCGGAGCAATCCCAAGCACAGCTACAGTTTGTGCAAAAAAGTGACTCAAAGCAGCCCTGTGGAGAAGGACTTGGGGGCATTTGTCAATGAGAAAATGAACATGATCTGGCTTCAGTGTGCGCTCGCAGCCCAGAAAACCAATCCTGGGCTGTATCAAAAGGAGCATGACCAGCAGATTGGAGGAGGTGATCCTGCCCCTCTACCCTGCTCTTGTGAGACCTCACTTGCAGTATTGTGTGCAGTTCTGGGGTCCTCAACGTAAACAGGACATGGAGCTGTTGGAACAAGTACACAAGAGGGCCACAAGGATGATCAGGGGACTGGAGCATCTCCAATATAAAGACAGGCTGAGAAAGTTGGGGCTGTTCAGCCTGGAGAAGAGAAGGCTGCGTCGAGACCCCATAGCAACCTTCCAGTATCTGAAGGGGGCCTACAGGGATGCTGGGGATGGACTATTCATAAGGGACTGTAGTGACAGGACAAGAGGTAATGGGTTCAAACTCAAACAGGAGAAGTTTAGATCGGATATAAGGAAGAAATTCTTTATTGTGAGGGTGGTGAGGCACTGGAATGGGCTGCCCCAGGAAGCTGTGAATGCTCCATTTGTGGCAGTATTCAAGGCCAGGTTGAACAAGCCTTGGGTTTCATGGTTTAGTGTGAGGTATCCTTGCCCGTGGCAGAGGGGTTAGAACTAGATGATCTAAAGGTCCTTTCCAACCCTAACAGTTCTATGATTATATTATTCTATGATTCTATATCTAAACCAGTATTCCAATGTTCTCAAAATTGTTTTAAAAATCTCAGCCATAAAATGTATGTTTTCATTGTCTGTACAGTAAAGGAAAGTTTCTGTCGGTTTTAAAAATGCATGAGACTTGCTTTTGTTCTGATGTTTTGCAGCTTTAAATGAATATGATGCAAGTTATCTGCTACAATGTTGATTTGGTGCCTGGGAACACTAGAAATGCAATGCAGGTTTTTCTTCTGATGACTTGGGAACTGGAACTGCTTTGGAAATGGCAGCAGAAACTATGAACAAGTTTGGGTTTTTGGTTTTTTTTGTTTCTTACCATTAAATGGAGTAGGGTAGATGAAGGAAGGTGAGGCATCTTTTGCATTGCTATTATCCCTGTTTCCTTTTCAGAAAATGCAAAAGTGGTGCAGTTCTAAACAGACAAATAACAGTGTGGAAGTGGCTGAAGCTATTTGCCTCCTCCCTGGCAGTGTTCAAGGCCAGATTGGGTGGGGCTTGGAGCAACCTAATCTAGTGGAGGGTGTCGCTGCTCATGGCAGGAGGCTGGAACCGGATGAGTATTAAGGTCCGTTCCAACCCAAACCAGTTTGTGATTCTATGATAGTATTAACACTAAGGTAGTAGATATCAGAGAAGTCTTTCCAGGTGAGCACTGCAGAAAGCTTCCATGTATGCTGCTTATCCTTTGTCGATATTGTTGATAAAGCAATAGCCAGCTATGTGCTGTGTCTGTCTGACAGCCTGGGGAGATCTTACCTTACATGCTTCTGCCCTGTACACTGCTTTTGGCTGTTTTACTTTAATCTATGTTTTTGCTTCATGTGACAAAATGGGATTAACCTGTCACCTGGGCATCCAAACAAATAATGAAATACAATAATACCTATTATAACTATACTGTAGCATGACAAAATAAAAAATAAATACATGATTACCTGGCCAAGTGATTGCCTGACTTGTGGTTAAGTTTGCATTCTTCTAAATCAAAGTATTTTTGTTTTGGTTTGGTTTTGGTTGGTTTGTTTTGCTTTTTTTTCAGTTCTGAAAAGAGAAATTTCACTGGAAAGAACGTCAACTTTGCTCAGGTTAGATCTGTTTATGAGCTGCTGTTGACACTGAGCAACTCTTAAAAATGAATGAAGCTGATTTAGCTCCCTCGAACTCCACAGCAGGGTAAATTTGAGTTCAAGCAAAGCAGAGAAACAGTGATAGCCCAGTTTAGTGGTTATGTCCCAAAAGGAGAAACCCAGTTTCATTTTAAAAAAGTAGTTGACATTTTAATGTCAGGATTCTGGAAAGATGAAGTTACAGAGAAAGATTCAAAACACATTTTCTTCATGTTATGGCAGTTCATTTGAGGGCCTGAGACTCAGGTTGAGAGTACAGTGAAGGTTTGAAAGGAATATGAAGTATTCAGTGTCAGAGAAGAGAAACCAAAATGTAAGTTTAAGGAAAACACTGCTACTCTGTGGGGGGCACCATCCTGGTAAAGGATGTCATGTGTGTGGTAGTGTCCTTAGAAAAGCTGAGTTCTGGAAGTGGGGAAGCAAGGCCCTGCTTAAGACCAAGAACTGCAAAGAAACATGACTTGTATCTTGCTTCTCTTGTTAATGTATGAATAATCTCCCAAGCCACACAATCTACCTGTGTGGGTGGGCAGAGCTTTATGGGGTTGATGAGGCTGTGCAGGATAAAGCCCTATGAGTCAGAAAGGGACACGAAAGTTCTTTAAAGCTATGTAGCTAGAAAGCCTTATCAAAAATACAGCATGTTGTGAACCCTGTAATGATAAATTTTTTTACTGGTAAAGTGTGTTCAATTAACTTAAAGGCTGTCAACTAAGCAGTAGATATTGGCATGATATGAACCTTACCTGGAGGGATTTAAAAAAAAAAATAAAAAATTAGGTGGCTTCAAAAATAATGTTTATCTCATGAATATTCATGACTTCTAGAGCTGTTTAGAAGTTGAACACATCTGAAGGTATCATTGCAATTAATCATGACAAGTGTTCATGTGCTCATCTTTTTAATGGAAGTGAAATATACATTTGTTCAATAGAGTAAGGATAACATTCAAAAATGTACATATGTGGGTGTTAAGCTTCTGTAACTGAAGAGACTGGAGGCTTGTATCATCATTGAATAGAAAAGAAACAAAATAGAATGGTTTGGTTTGGAAAGGACTATTCAGATATTCCTGATGATCATAGCTAGGATTAGTTTGTTACCTATTAGAATGCAGTCTGTTCATTAGTAATTTTCACATCATAATGGTGCATGGAAGATACCATCACACTGTTCATAGAGAATGTAGACATAGGCTGGCTGTTGAGATAAGAACCACATATAGTTGTAGAAAAGTATGACATTTAAGAGGTCCATAGATTATTTTAATGTTATAATGATTATTGAGTGTATTATTGTTCTAAAGAACCTCGACATGCTTAAGGCTACAGCATTTAACACCATCTCATACCATAATACTGTTCTCTAATATGAAGACGTTGGTATGTTATGTTCTCTAACCACTGAAATGGCTACCAGAACCTGACTTCAGACCTCAGCCCTTCTCTGATGAATTCTCTTCTGATTATTCCAATAAAGTGCACTCCATATTTTTTTCTTTCATCATTTCATATATTTTTCAGTATTGTCTTTTTCAAGTATGGACTGTTTTTATCCCCCATTTGTCAAACTACTCATGCACATTTAAATTCTGTCTAAAAATCCCCTTGTTCATGTTATGAAAAATATCACAACTGTTAAGTTTAACAATGTCAGTATAAAACTGGTTTAAGAGCAAATTTCAGTTCTCCTGGATTCAGTAGCAACCAACTAAAACAGTCAGTCCCACTTTACTGCTTCTTGTTGTACTTCATCAGCCATTCAGGCATTAATAGCTTTAGGTCAGGGCCAGAATTTTTGTGACCTATGCTTTGGAATACAGAGCGAAAAAAAAAAAAAAAAAAAAAAAAAACTTAATAG
>NDXB01022190.1:101057-117570 GCA_002631895.1 Agapornis roseicollis
TTTTTTTTTTTTTTTTTTTAATTAAAACCTGTTTTCTCACTGATAATTTGTTTGTCTAGTTACCTCCAGCACTTTATTTCTTATGTTTTTCTCTGCTGTCTTTTCCTTATCTCTCTGGTTTTTGTCATTTTTTTTCGCTTTGGACAGGTTGCTGCATCCTTATCTTTTGTAAAACATTTTCCATTTAATCTTTTTTGATCTTCCTCTTCTGTATATTGGACTCTCATTTTGTGTGCTTTTCCCCTTCTGTTTGTGTATATATGTGTGTGTGTTGGTGACTAGCTTATGATCTTCTTTTGTTTCCTCTTTCCTTTGTGTTCTGCCTTTCAATATTTCTGCTGATTTTTGCTCTACTGTTTTTCTCAGTGTATAGCATTTTATTTTTTTCTTGATAGTTCTTGGCACTTTTTTTCTTTGTAGGTAATCTCATTACATTTTCTGTTTTCTTTTGCTACATGCTTTTGAGTGCTGAGTTCTTTATTTTTCTTACAGACCAACTTCATTCGTGATCCTGTTCTTAAAACACCCAATAAATATATATACAGAGATACACATAGAATTTTTCCTTAATTTTATTATACTACGTGATTAGCAGGGAAGAGTGAAAATAGCTTCTCGGTCCCTTTTTAGGCTTTTAAAATGATTTCACAAGCAAGTATGGTATGGAGAAAAGAGCAACACATGCTTATTTTCCTGACAACTCACCTGATACTAATACTCCTTTCTGCTTTGGCAGTAAACAAGGTGCTCATATAACACAGTTAATTCAAGGCTCCTGTGTGTTGAGAGGATGTTGTAAGTTGTCACTGAATAAATTAAAGCCATGTTTGGTATCTCAGCCTTGATCTAAACAGTTTACGAGTGATATGTGATGAAGTAGGTAATACAGTTGTACATTTACTTTTCTGATGAAATTACCAGCAAGAAAGAGAGGTGATGGTGGCTTTTGTAACAGAGTGCCAGACTGTGTGTGCTCATAAGAATACTGGCCTTTATGGAAAATAAATTATTCTTCCATACCTTTCATCTTACTGGCTTTACAATGTAACTTTTTAATATTGGAATGAAGATTTACAACAAATGAAACATAATATCTATTCCATTTTTTCTTTTTGAATTCTTATTCCTCAAAGAAAGATGTGAAAGAAACCACAAAGATTCATTAGGTTTTAATTTTACTTCTGAGGGAAATAATGGTTAACAACTGTATTACCTATGCTGTTCTAACCAAAGAATTGTCACATTTCTTCAGTTGGCAACAATTTTATGTAAGAGACTTAAGTCTGATAAGAAAAGGTTAGCCAATTTAGCTTTTAATTTTTTACAGTCCAGTGTTTTAATATTTATGCTATTTTAAAAAATAATAATTTGTTTCAGTTTTATAAGATAAACAATCTTTATATTTTTAAAATGCATTTTTTCCCCTTTTTATGAAGAACCTCTATGTGTACTTTTCTAGTTGCAGCTGCAGGACTGCAGTATCTGTTATTCATCCAGACACAACCCAACTCCCATGAAAAGAAACACAAGTCTTTCTTTTTACTCCACCTGAGGCCAGTATAACCATGAAGAATCATCCATGCAGATGAAAAATTGTCATGTAGAGAATACACAAGTGTATAAATTTAGAACTTTCTAATCACAGTGACAAAAAACAGGTTACTTCAGCCTAAAGTATCTGATGCTTAGCTCTTCCTTTCTCTTGCACCCCTCCTTTTGACTACAGATTATCCTGGATATGTAAATGCTTGGCAAAGGATAACATTTACAGCTTTCTGTAGCTTTGCAACTGTGACATACTATTTAATTAAACAGTAACAACTGCAGTCAATGGTATTTTCTGAGATTAATGAGTGGCTGGAAAACTTTGCGGCCCAAAGTGCTTAGCTGATCATTAATTAATCATAAGAAACTTGCTCTGTGTTTTGGTTATAATCTGTTTGGACTCAGAGTAAAATTATAAGGATTAGTTTTCTTTTTCTATAGTGCTGTCTCTTTTACCCAAACTACTGGGAGCTTCAATTAATTCTAACTTTCAGTATTGATGTAATACACTGAACTTCATTGACTTTATACATAGTGCATGTTTTTCAGAAAACAGAGCACTCTTGAATCCTTTTCCAACTGTGCGTTATCACTGAGGCAGGTGACTTTTTCTGGAATCCAGAATAAATAGGAAGAACTTTCTACGTTTTGTATGCTTCGATGCTTTCACCAAAATTTTCCCCAAGATTTTCTATGCTTTTATATATTTCAAAATGTCATGGTTTAAGCTCAGCCACGCAGCTGGTTCACTCACTCAACCCCCCCTTCTTGCCCTCCCCTGCTTCCGGAGTGATGGGGGAAGAATCAAAAGAATGCAACTCCCACAGATTGAGATAAGAACAGTTTAGTAACTAAGGTATAACACAAATCACTGCTGCTACCACCAATAATAATAACGATAAAGGAAATAACAAGGGAAAAGAATACAGCATCTCACCAACCACTGACAGAAAACTCACAACACCCCAACCCAACCAAGTGCTGACCGACCACCTCTTCCAACCACCCCGAGAGAACTAGCCCATCCAGGTCACTCCCAGTTACATCCTTGGCATGACGTGCTATGGTATGGAATACCTCTTTGGTCAGTTTGGGTCCTGTCCCTCCTTCCTCCCGGCTTCCCCTCCTCCCTGGCAGAGCATGAGGCTCACAAAGTCCTTGGTTAGGGTAAACATTGCTTAGCAACAACCAAAAACATCGGCCTTATCAGCCTTGTTCCTGGGTTAAGTCAAAACACAGCTACTACGGAGGAGAAAAACTGACTGCAATTGCTGAACCCAGGACACAAAACCAAGTTCTTACTTTATNCTTCCTCCCGCCCTCCTCCCTGGCAGAGCATGAGGCTCACAAAGTCCTTGGTTAGGGTAAACATTGCTTAGCAACAACCAAAAACATCGGCCTTATCAGCCTTGTTCCTGGGTTAAGTCAAAACACAGCTACTACGGAGGAGAAAAACTGACTGCAATTGCTGAACCCAGGACACAAAACCAAGTTCTTACTTTATTAGACTATTTCAAGGGTTTATAAATAAAATCAAATTAGTTTACTGTCCAAATTTATTATAGATTTAGGAAATAGGTAAAAAGTAAATCTTAAAAGATTAGGAAAACAAACTAATATTATTGATCCAACACAAACTTTTTTTTCCATCTGTGATGTTGTCCCAACCTTGTGATGTGAGGTGAGATACAAAACCACTGAAGTATCTTAGATGTGAATGTGAAACGTGACCAGAGATTTTCTGGTGTAAAGCAGTCCAGAAATAGAACTGAAAAAATACAGAACAGTCCAGGTTGGAAGGGAGCTTGAACCAGTTCCAGCCTTCTGTGGGAAAGGGAGTGTGGAAGAGATATTCTCTCCAGTGTCTTGAAAAATTCCATTGGTGAGGACTATGCCACATCCCTGGAAAGTTTGTTCCAATGAATGATTGTTCTCACTGAAAAAAAAAAAATAATAATAAAAAAAATTATTTCTTGTATCAAGATGAAACTTCCACAGATGCAATAGTTCCTGTTCCCTCTTGTCCTCTCCACTTTCTTTGTAGAATCACAGAAACAGAATATTTTGTGTTGGAAGGGACCTTCAAATTTCATCTACCCCAAGCCCCCTGCCATAAGCAGGAGCATCTTCATCTAGATGAGGTTGCCAAGAACCACATACATTATGGCCTTGAATATCTCCAGGGAGGAAGTATTCACCACCTGTGCCAGTGTTTCACCAGCCTCATTGTAAAGAATCTTTTCCTCATATCCAGCCTGAATCTTCCCTTTTTTCATTTAAAACTATCACCTCTCATCCTGTTGCAACAGGCCGTGATAAAAGGTTTCTCCTAATCTTTCTTATAAGCCCCTTTTAGGTACTTTTCTATTGCAGGCTAAGCCACCTCAATTTCCTCAGCCTCTTCTCATAAGAGAGATGTACCGGAATACTGTGATGAGGCTCCTCTAAGGCTTCTCTTTGCCAAGAAGAACAGTCCTAACTTCTTGACCTTTCCTCATGGGGCAGGTTCTCCAGCCTTTTGACAGTCTTGTGGCCCCTAGTTGGACCCTTTCCAGTCTGTTAGCACCTTTCTTGAATCAGAGGACCAGAACTGGATGCAGCACACTGCTGACCCACGTTTATTCCATTGCCCACTAGGATGCCCAGGTCCCCCTCAGCCAGGCTGCTCCAAGCCCTACAGATCCCAATTTAGACTGGGCTCTTTCTTTGGCTGTGTCATCCCAGGAGCAGGACCTTGCACCTGACTGTGTTAAACTCCATTCTGTTCTCACCAGCCCACCCTTACAGCTGTCCATGTCTTGCAAGATGGCTCTGCCTTCTGAAGTGTCCACCTCACTACCCAGTTTGGTGTCATCAGTGTCATCTTTCAAATCTTTCTATTGAGTGGTGTGGAACACTGAGACATTTCTATCTTTCTGAACAAACATTTGGGACTATGCAAATGCTCTACCACAATGTGAATGTATCTATGACCTTTGTAAAAACCTAATTAAAACAAATGCATATCACACTATTAGAAGGTGCAAATAGCTAAAGACAAATGTAGAGAAATAGGAAACCCAGCATGCTCATGAAAAAACAGCAAATGAACTCACAAAGAAAAGAGTGAACTGAGATAAGTCAGATACCAAAGCAAGTTGGGCAAGATAAGGTCAGTTTTTCTTGGTTTGTAATTTCATCCATGACTCTTCATTTCCTAGATTCAGTGGATCATATTGTTCCCAGGAGTTGTGTGCATGGCTGGAAATGAAGGCAGAGTATGAAAGAGTGTTGCTAAAAGAGAAACTTATCTTGCTCCACAAAACCCATAGGCCAAGTAGCAAAGTGGAGTCCAGGAAAGAAGAAAATTTCATTGAGCTGTTTATCTGTACACTGATCAAATCTTTGTGCCATAAGTCACTGGCAGCAGGTTCTTAATGCTTTATATATGATAACTGCTGTCATTGAGAGCAAGAGAGTTAATTTCCTCATGATGAATTTGGCCTTTTTATTCAGCCTTTAGACAAATAAGTGACTGACTTCAGTTCTAAAAATACTCATCGTCATCATTTTCTCTTTATCTTCAGAACCCATGGGTAGGCTTAATGAAGCTGCATGATTACTCAAATGCATGAAGCAAGATATAGCCTCAAGTTTTTGAAGTCATATGTACTCTGAGTTCACTGGTTTCTCAACAACAGTGATACACATGATAAAAATTAGGAAGGGGTGTCTGTAGTTGAAATGTTCAAGCAGATCAGGACTCTTTAATAAATAAAGTGGCTAAGAGAGCCAATAGATGTCTACAAAAACATAAGTGACATGGAGAAAGTGCCAGTTGTTCACTTGTCTACTTTTAGAAGAACTAAAGGGCAGTTCTGGTGTCCTCAACATAAAAAGGACATGGAACTGTTGGAACAAGTCCAGAGGAGGGCCACGAGGATAATCAGGGGACTGGAGCATCTCCCATACGAAGACAGGCTGAGAGAGTTGGGGCTGTTTAGCCTAGAGAAGAGAAGGCTGCGTGGAGACCTCATAGCAGCCTTCCAGTATCTGAAGGGGGCCTATAGGGATGCTGGAGAGGGACTCTTCATTAGTGACTGTACTGACAGGACAAGGGGTAACGGGTTCAAACTTAAACAGGAGAGGTTTAGATTGGATATAAGGAAGAAATTCTTTCCTGTGAGGGTGGTGAGATGCTGGAATGGGTTGGCCAGGGAGGTTGTGAGTGCTCCACTTGCGGCAGTGTTCAAGGCCAGATTGGATGAAGCCTTGGGTGACATAGTTTAGTGTGAGGTGTTGCTGCTTATGGCAGGGTGGTTGGAACCAGATGATCTTAAGGTCCCTTCCAACCCTAACTATTCTATGATTCTATGAGAGCTATCAGAAGGCAGGTTCATGGCTGCTTGAAAGCAGAGTACTTGGTTAGACATACCTTCAGCATGCCTCATATGTCATTATTGTGTTCTTATTCTCCCAGTTATGTCTTTGCTGGTTGTTGTTGCTGGGTGATTAGTTGTAGAAGTCTATTGTTTTTATGATTCCACAGTTATATCTATATATCATTTGAATAATTGAAACTTTATACATGGGAGAATGTGTATTTATAAATACTCAAAAATGCCGAAATTCATCATGCCACAAATATTAGTCAATATGACTGACTGTATGAAAATTGTGATTTTCTTTATATTCATGCAAACAGATTTTTTTATAATTGCTTAAGTATGTAAACATATAGAAAGAGTTTCTGTCAAGACCAAAATCAAAAAGTCATTCGTAGTTTTTATGTCACAAGAGTTTCACAGTAGAATTGCTGCCCTTGGAAACCTCCTTTTTCTGTAACATGAGATTCAGAGTTATTCTCTTAATCTAGCGTAAAAAAAAAAATGGCATTTCAGGATGTTCTATAATCATCTCTAAAATCAGCTGAACCTCATTTTGAAAGTGCTTGCTACTTTTGACTAAAAGAAGTGTTCAACAATCACACCACATGATACATGAACCTTGTCCTTCATTTACCAAAATAATTATCAAGCAATTGTATTATTTTCCTAAAAACAAATGAGTCCATCACTGTCTACTGCAGAGATTACACTTCCTTTTTTCAAGTATCCTAGTCCTGATAGTCCATTTGTAAAACTCTCAGGAGATACCTTAACATTTTCTTCATACATCCCTCTGAAGTTCTACATTTTCACCTAAGGATATTTTTGAATTTCTATTTACAATGCACCTCTGTATTTGTGCTTGCAAAACATTTGATACTTAGCAGCTACACTGTGATTTTCAGTCACAATCTATGATTCCTCAATAGCTTAATTACCTTCTCCTGCTTTTGTATCTAACAGATTTCAGGGCTTTTCAAGAGAGTAGGAGGTTGATTTTTTTCCTCCTTTATAATAGGAACCTTTGTTATTAGCATATTAGGACTGGAATGTGGAGGGTTTTTTTGTCTCAACACATGCTATCCCAGGAGAGGGAAGTGTTATGTTTCTCAACATTGGAACAATCCACACGTAGGGATTACCTTATTGTACGGACCAGGAAAGCGATTCATTATGAATTCACAGAAAGAATCACTGGAATCACCTATTTAGTTTACTGAATGCTTGTCAATCTCTCTGGAGCAAAATACTTACGCTTCAATAATACATTTTAAAGAAAGCCCTCTAACTTCTTTCTTTCTTCCCAGAAGCATGCCTGCTAGAATATATTGGAAAAAACCATCCTCAGGACATTGACTTTTACAATGCAGCTGAATGCCCTCTGGGAACTTGAAACAGTTATTAAGGGTCTTTCATTACCCAGATGGGATAAAGAAACAATAACAGCAGCATAGGTTTTCTTCTGAAATGCATGTCATTCATTATTTATGGAACAATACTTTCTGATTGCTATTCCTCTGGAATCTAAATGTACATTAGCATTATTCATCATTTCCACCAAAAGATTTCTGTTGAATCTACTTCAAGAAAACTGGCTGCTTACCTCTGACATTCCATGAGAAAAAAAAGCTTACTAAGCAGCATGTATTAAAATAAGTTGCTTCCAATAAAAGAAATCTGGAAAGGTCTAATTATTTTTCTTCTTTTCAACAGGTTACTTTCTGTCAAATTGCAATTTGTAATATCTTCATTTGTGAAATATGTTATTTCTACTTTTAGATGATTGTTGACTTTAGCAAGAGAGAGATATATACAGTAGTACAACTGTGTGACCCAAAAGAAACAGAAAATTTTGTGCAAATGAGAATGTGCATATTTTATTTAATTTATGGAGGTTTTCTATGTAAAAAATATTTGTCAGCCAGTAGTACCTATGATTACATTAATAGCCTCATTGCCCAAAGTTCTTTAATGCCTGGAATCTCCCACTGCTTTATGCTACAAGGATATGGATTAAATCCATTGGTTCCTGTGACATAAAAACATATTTAATTACCTTTAACAGCCAGGATCAGATTTTTAATTGGTCACAGATCATGACAATTTACCTCATCAGAAAATCCATCCCTTCTTTTGGTAACTGTAAAATATGTAGCATAGGCTTTACAAAATTATATCCATAATACTTTGGAAAAAAATACAAAACCAAACCCAAACTCCACATTTAATTTTTTTATGTTACTTTGTATTTTAATATGATGCTTAAATGAATGGATGACAATAAAGATCAGTAATATAAATAGTACTAAGCAATGGTTTATGGATGGTAGGAATTGCTTTGTTCAGCTACTGCAATGCTAGTATAATCATAAGAGTAAACCATACATCAAATGTTGTTTTAAAACCTGCAGTGAATATTTAGAACTGGCATTGGGAAACATCAAATATAATTGTAATGAATAATGGATACTATAGTCATTATAGAATTTACATATCTAATTAGTAAAATAGGTATAGTGTAGAGGGGAAGGAGGAAAAAGTATTTAGCTGCTCCACATTTCAATTATTCTTAAATTATTCTATCCAGGGTCCAATTTTCTTCACTTACAACCTTCTTACAGCACTTTGTAAAGATTTAAAAATTAGTGAGGTGTGTGGGTAAAAACGTGTCTAACATAAGTGTGTTCGGGCTGTTGGCAACATACATTTAATTAGAAAATTAGCATACCGAGAGTCATTATTCACTTTTTCATTGGTTCTGTGCAAGTAGCAAAATGGCTGCAGATCTAAGTTGACAGTTACTGCAGAACAGTGTAGTTTTCTGGAAAAAGATAATTCCTTTCTGTGGGCTGGTAGTGGAGCCTAATGAGTGATGCAAGTTGTAGGTCAAATTTTGTTTTCACATGAGAAAAACTAAAAGACTCATGGAATGGCAAGTAGACCCTAAAAAGGGGGCTCATAAATATGAAAAATGTGTGAAAAAACTTGTTTTGTAAATACTGTATCAGAACTATAGGCTTCATTTCATACAATGGTAAGCAGAGTTTCAGATACTGTGCATATTCTCTGACTAGGTTTACTGGATGCTAATAATCACATCATAAATACCATTTTTCTGATTTCCTATAGTGTTTTTACAGTTTCATGATATCCAATTTATCCTTGTCTGCTCACTTAATGGGGTAACATAAATATAAACTGAATCAGTCTAGTGATAAATTACAGTTTCTAAGATGCCTGGAGAATATTCATGTAAAGGAATTGTACTGCTTGTCCTTGCTTGTTCTATCTATCAAGGAAAAATACACGCAGTTCAAGTATACATCATGCATATGACACTGATAAATAAGCCTGATCAATAAGTGACATATTCTGATCTGTTGGTGATTTTTATTAAATTTGATTACATACATGTGAAAGCTTGAAAAAAAACAACAGTGAATCAAAATTAACTTTAGTATATGAGAGTCAGATACTAATGTGTTTCATTTTTAACTTAAGGTGATGTTATTTTCTTAATCAAATTGGCAATATCTCATTGGATTTACTGTTAACTATTATATATCATTGTCTGCTTAGTCGTCAGGGTTGCAGATTTTGGGCATTATTCAGTATGTTTCAGTAAACAGCTGTAAATAACATTACTTACCCTGCAGCATTTATGCTGGTAACAACTTTCTCCCTTGTGTCTCATATATGTGAGCATTTCTCTTAAACAGAGCAACTGCCTTTCACCAAGATGGCCGTAACTATTGCTATAGCTATTTCTCAGCTGTTTTTTTTCCAGGACATCAGGCAAAATTTAGCAGGAGATGTTGGGCCAGTGCAATGGGATTGGTTTTGATTGATATCTGTTCAAATTCAAAATTCACTTTTGATTGTAATGATTGGGACTTGCAAGATTCATGGATAAGATGGCTTACTTCAGAGTACCAAAAAATATGATTTCTCCATCTTGGTAATCCTTCCCTGCTTATATTGCTCACTCATCTTTTTGCTTGCTAGGCTACTGGCATTTCCAATTTCCTCCTTTTCCTAGAAGAAGTCATTGTGCTAGCCTTTCCATCTAAGACTCTTTTTGTTGGTTTCTTCTGAGGAAATATTAATAAAACTCAAGTTTGGACCCATCTGAAAGCTCGCAAATTGGTAATAATATGCATATGTCATTTTTAAATTCAGTGATATACTTATAAGCCAACCTATTCCAATATGCAAGACTTGTATGTAATGCTTACCATGAGCTGACAGCGTGCGCTTGCAGCCGAGAAAGCCAACCGTACCCTGGGCTGCATCAAAAAGAACATGAACAGCAGGTCGAAGCAGATGATCCTTCCCCTCTACTCTGCTCTCTTGAGATCTCACTTGGAGTATTGTGTGCAGTTTTGGGGTCCTCAACATAAAAAGGACATGGAGCTGTTGGAACAAGTCCAGAAGAGGACCATAAGGATGTTCAGGGGACTGGAGCATCTCCCATACAAAGACAGGCTGAGAAAGTTGGGGCTGTTTAGCCTGGGGAAGAGAAGACTGCATGGAGACCTCATAGCAGCCTTCCAGTATCTGAAGGGGGCCTATAAGGATGCTGGGGATGGACTCTTTATTAGGGACTGTACTGACAGAACAAGGGGTAACGGATTAAATCTTAAACAGGAGAGGTTTAGATTGGATATAAGGAAGAAATTCTTTCCTGTGAAGGTTGTGAAGCACTGGAATGTGTTGCCCAAGGAAGCTGTAAGTGCTCCATCCCTGGCAGTGTTCAAAGCCAGGTTGGACAAAGCCTTGTGTTGCATGGTTTAGTGTGAGGTGTCCCTGCTTATGGTAGGGTGGTTGGAACTAGATGATCTTAAGGTCCTTTCCAACCCTAACTATTCTATGATTCTATGATACATGGGCAATTTAAATTTGTCTTACTCTCTCAAATGCTAAGGTATACAGAAAAATAGCAAAATAGATTTCAGGATATGTCTCTGCATTATTAATTGAGGCTGATGACTTTCTTCAGCACCATATTTATGGTTTCAAATGGATTTTTTTATGAGCTTTACAGGTAAAGAAATACAAAAAATGCAGTGAAAACTGCTGTTCTTCTAGAAACATTTGTACTTGCATTTGAAATGGAGATTCAAGCTCCAAGCCATTTGTCTTAACATGTGTGTACAGGTTTTACAAATGAAGCTTTTAGAATTAATTCATTTTAAATATGTGTTTCTTCTAACAAATGGAAACCAAAGAATGAATCTACGTGTGATATTATGAGATGAATAAATGCTTGGAAAATCAAAATATTTTCTGACCCGGATATGAATGTAAAATGACTTGCAAATAATATGGTGAAATTTATCAGGTACTTGCATTATATTTACTTCATAGACTCTGATCCTGAAGTTAAACTAGTAAGGTCTTTTGCTGAAGGAATTTGGAAATGACACCCAAATAATTCTGAGACATGTATTATAAGCATTGCAATATGCTCATGTTGTAGCAAAAAATATGAAAGTGATTTACATTTATATACATGGAGAAAGTGCCTCCAGAGCTTTATAAACTAAATGCAGACACCAGTGTAACTAAAATGGGAAGTCTTTGTCTTTGAAACATTTTAATACTGCACAGCAACATTATGTGATATTTTGGACAGAATAAGGTGATCACTTCACAGAACTTCAGGGAATAGTGACTTGACCAGGAAAATTAAGCTAAAATATGAGCTCTCAAAAACAGTATCATGGGTTACTTAAGATTCAAGAAATAAACAGATGGTGTCTATAGCTGCAAAGATTAAACCATGCACACATTGGGAAATTAATTTAGGACGGACACTTGTGCAGTAGAGCTACTTCCATACTAAAGGCAGTGCTTCTGCTTGCTTTATTTCCCTTTCTGCTTTTGAACACTTATGTATTCCTCTGAGTTCTCTGGATGACAAGGTTTTTCAACTGCATGAAGCAGGAGTAACCCTGGTTTCAAATGGGAAGTTAAGCTTCCTAATGCTATTTATGATTCAAAACCATACATCCAAGATCCAAATTCTCAGTTGTAGCCAAGAAATGATCAATGCTGCTGTTGAAGAAAAGGTCAAAATAGATGTTTAAACATACCTCTGTTTGCCTAACAATCATATAGCTGCAGATAGTCCCTAGCACAGGAGATGAGTCTCATTCTTGTCCTATGGATGCAGGTATAAGGAAGCTGTGAAAGACAAAACACTGGATTGACTGAAAAAGTAAGCTAAAGACAGTCCCTACTAACTTTTTGCTGGAGTACTTTTACCTATGCTAATTCTCTGTCATAACCCAGAGGATGTGGAGCTGTTGGAGTGAACCCAGAGAAGGGCCATGTAGATACTGTGAGGGCTGCCGCAGCTCTGATCTGGAGGATAAGATTGCTGGGCTTGTTCAGCCTGAAGAAGAGAAGGCTCTGGAAGACATTAGAACATCTCCCAGTGTGCAAAAAGGCTACAAGAAACCTAGAGAGGGGCTTTGGACAAGGGCCTGTAGGGACAGGACAAGATGAATGGCTGGTTAAAACCTGACAGAAGGGAGGTTGAGATGAAATCTTAGGCAGAAGTCCTTTCCTGTGAGAGTGGTGAGACCCTGGCACAGGGTGCTCAGAGATGGCAGTGCTCGAGGCTAGCTTGGATGGGGCTTCCACTAGTCTAGTAGAAGTTGTCCCTGCCCATGGCAGGAAGGTGGAACTGGATGAGCTTTAAGGTCCCTTCTAACCCAAACCAGCCTGTGATTCTAAGATGTCTGGTAACTTGTGCTTTAGATGAAACTTGCTCTTGCAAAATTAAGCCCCATGAAAAAGATGACAAGTGGATTTCCTCAGTATTGAATATTCCCTCTTGTTCACCTCAGAGCTGATTACTCCTTTCACTGACTCACAAAATTATGCTGATTATAATGCACCATTTTTTTTCTTTTTTAAATCTTATCACAAGCCATACAGCATTTGCTAACCATGTGTCACAGACTTTTAGAAAACCGTACATCCAAAGCTTTCCTAAAGCTTAAGTAAACTTGTTAATGTCACTTCTGTCAGTTTTCATTTTTCTTCAGTGATTTTTATCAAGGTTGCTAAGCATGGTTTGCCTTCATAAATTCACGTCAGTTTTCTAGTGAGTCTGTGTCTATATTCAACTTCCCTATTAATGATATCTTAACTAAAGAAGCAGCATTTACATCCTTGAATTTCTGTTTTATATACTGTGTTTTTTCCAGTTTTTGCATCACATTAGGTACTGTATAGTTTGAAGTAAATATTTTTTCCTGGTTTTATCCTATTTCAGAACTCTGGGGAAATTAAAAACAGACAATGGGTCAGTAAATCTCATAGCTCCTCTAGAGGTGTTGCTCAGATCAGTTGAGTGTGTCTCTGTTCTTAGGATCCTGAAAATACAGCACAGATTCCCTGAAATGTTAATTATTACTGAAATAGATTAGAAGCATATTTTAGAATTAACCTAATGACATCAGGAGGATTAGTTTTCCTGAAAGAAAGAGTGGGAACCACAGTGTGTTCCCATATATCCCCTGGCCTAGATGACCTGACTATGGAGACTCTCTACTGCAGGAATTGCTCTTAGGAGACCCAACAGTGAAAACTTTAAACTTTTTAGAAATAAAACCATAAATTCTCTCTCCTTTTGATTTTAGCTTTGAAGTTTTGTATGTTGAGCCAGCTGTCTGTCTTTTCAGATAGTGCTTATGTTTAAATTGATCTCCATAATGCAATAGGTATCTTGCAGAAACTTTTGGACAAGCAATTAATTTTGAAACCTGACAAGTCAGAGATAAAGTCAATTTTAATTACTGTATCACATACCTCTGTCAGTTGACTTTTATAAACCTACTAATTATTATTTTAAAATTTGCAGTACTTTCTGTATTTCTAAATGAAGGGCATAACTATTGCACATCTGGAATATACAGTTCCTAGAAAAGATTTAGGAATCGTTCATCAGCTTCTCATAGCCTAGTACAAAATCTCAGTGTGGACTTGCTTATCTAGGATGTTCTCATGATTATAGCCAGAGAAATATGGCTGCAGTTCTCCATCACTTATAGATTTTCTGTTTTGTTTAGAGAAATGATTAATTTCTCTGGTGTTCAATCTGCTTTTTTTTAAAATTAATGTAATATTCCCTAGCTGCATAAGGTGATAGTCTTCACTGATTGAAGGTTGAAGCTACCCATGTATAACAACACTAGTGGTAGTATAAATACTGCAGAGGGGAGAATGCTGAGTTGATATGATTACAAATTGTGTGGATCTTAGCAGCCAATGTGGGTGTAGCATAGTAGCAGGGGATGCGTTGGTGGTGCCCATTCTTTCTATAGCAGTTTCTGAACTTTCCTGTAAATGCAACACTGCACGTTCAGTTTCTAAACTCATCCTGTCTCTCTCTAATACAAGTTCTGAAAGCTTTGCTTAGGATGGCTGCAGTTGCTTTCAGTTAGGGAAACTGAAATCCTCTAAAGTTGATTGTTCAATCAATGAAACTCGGTCTTGAACAGTAAAGAATTAAACTTCATCAGAAAAATTAAAAAGAGAAGTGCAGTGCTGCTTGGCATGGTGTAAGTTATTGAATATAGGCTTTATTCTGCTATTGCTAAAATAGATTTATATGCTGTATAGACCTGTTATTAATAAATCAATTAATAATAAATAAATAATCAATAAATGCCTGACTTCTGGAACTTACGTGCTACTAAGGAAATTCCACTGAAACCACAGGACATGTATGTGTTATTCAAAGCAACATTGAGCTGAATCACTTGAGCTAGTGCAGTCCACACAGTGCTATGCTATTGAGCATTAAAGCAGAGTTAAATAGCTGAGGCAACAGGGCTGTTCCTAACATATAGCATATCCTTCAAGGTTAAAGTCTATTCTGAATGATAGGAAGTACAGTTGCTGTCAGGTTGCAGCAGTATTAGAATCAGGATGCATCATGTAGGGAGGAGACCTATTTGCGAGACTGTCATACGGTCATAACCACAGTAATTTTTTGACAACAAAGCTCATGAATATTGTAATTTTTTTGCTAGCTTCATCAGTGTTATGCATTTTAATTCTATCAACAAAGTGTTTCCTGTTTTCTGGATCAAAATAGGGCATAGTTCAAAGGTGGGGTGTTTCTAAGTATGCTTACATGTAGAATTGCATGTCAGTATGTAATGGATAGAGTCAAGTTGAAGGAATCTTTAAAAGATAAGTGACTTTAATATAAAATATCCAAAATCTACCTTAAAGATCTGATTGTGGTGATAAAGATTTTTATGTTTGTGTTCTTGGCTAAGAGTCAAAAGAATTAATGTCTTTTCTAGAGTTGAGAAAATGAGGAATTAGGCAGTTTCATCTATCACATGACAATATTGTGATTAACAGAAATATTTGGGCTGTATATATCCATGAGAAATGACTGTATGCAAAAGATAGAAAGAGAGCAGAGTAAGACTAAATGAATACTTGGGCTTTAGATATGTTCTATATTTTATGAGCAGAACATTTTGATTCTACTTACCAGCAAGAAAAAATGAAGCAAATTGCTCATTTGCGTGAAAGCTGGGTAAGTGATTCTTGAAGGCAGACTGTGATATTTTAATATGTAGTGGCTTTCTTAATATAATACCTTCATTATTCATACCTAGAATCAGCTAATACATTATTATGGAAAAAAAAGAAGAGTTTTATACCGTGCTTGTTTTGAGAGTTACTGCTTTCTTCTTTATACTTTTTCTTCTCAGATCTTGATCCAGCCAGGCATTAGAGAACTAGAAACAATGAGATCAGAAAGTTGGAGGAAACAAAATTATAAGCTAAATAAATCATTTGAGGGATCTGATTTTTTAGACATGACAAAAGTGTAGGACTAGAATAGCTAAAAGGCATGGTTGTATTTCTTTTTTATAAAGTGAGTTCGTGCTCAATTTTCTCTGCCTTTGTCTTCCATGCTAAACAGTAATTGAGTGCTCATGAACATTTTCAGCTTTTTTAGCAATAGTACTGCAAAATTTATAAGCCTAGCAACACCAACCTGAATTCAAAACTCTGAAAACTCAGCTGCTTTTTTGTTTATGACAAGAAGTGCTGATTAAATAGCTAAGGAACACTCCAAGATTATAGTGAAGCAGAAAAGGGAGTAGATTTATCTAGGGGTACTGTGTAGTCATCTCATCTGGTATTACTGATCTAATTTATAATAGCACTGTGATTTCTATGGGCTATTAGGACATAAAAGGGCTGCAGAACAAATGTACAGCCCAGTTGTTTTCTGTAAGACATACCTTGTATAAGGATTGCAATAATATTTCCATGGCATCTGATAAAGCTATTCTGACCATACAGAATATAGATTTTGTGCAGAAAATAGACTTGAAAAGCTGGTCAGATTACCATAACATATCAAACTTGCAATTTAATTTCTTCTCTCTGTTTAAATATTTCTCCTCATTGTGCAATTTTTGTATATTATACATAACTAATTTATTCTGGTTTTGGAAGGAAATTATAAGGATTTTTGTTCTAATGTTGATTTTGAATTCTTTTTTTTTTTTTTTTTTTTTTTTTTTTATTGGCCAAATTTTTTTTTTTTTTTTTTT
>NDXB01022190.1:117652-130610 GCA_002631895.1 Agapornis roseicollis
TTTTTTTTTTTTTTTTTTTTTTTTTTTTTTTTTTTTTTTTTTTTTTTTTTCCTGAGTGGCCAAATTCAAGTTTATGTATGTAAATCTTCCCATAAATACAATCTGATATCAGAGAAATTGAGTTCTAGTAAGAGTTCTGAAATGTAGAAGACCAAAACTCTCAAAGATAATGCAGATCTGCAGGACCAAACGGATTCACAAAACAGATGGATACTGAAACTTCCCTTTTCATGATGTAGATTCTAGTACCTCAACCATGGCAGGGGTTGTGCATCACTGATGAAGAGTAAAAGACAGGTTTAAGCAACACCAAGCAGTTTTATGATTCAGTCAGTGACATTTTCTTAAAAGGAGTACATAGTTTTCCATGGGAAGACTTGTGTGGAGCAGATAGAGGAAGATGTTCCATAACCTGCCAATAGGAGGAGCATGCCATAACTTTCTAAAGATACCCATGGCCCCAAAAAGCGCAATGAGTATTAGCCAGCTTTGCTGTTGCTGGATACCCAGTATCATTATGCCTACTATTTAGTAACCATAATGGATCCAGTGGAAATTATGCAACATAGTTTTTGATTTTTAGTTTCCACACAGTGATCCCATAAACACACTGTTGCAATATTTTGTAGGCAGTATAGTAGTTTGAATGCTACATGAATATGTGTGTCAGGTATCTTTGAAAAGTTCATTATATTTTGTAGAAAATAATGATTAGTTAGAGACACAATTAACACCAAATGTAGGAACTGAGTGTGGAGGCTTTTTTAGTTAAAACCCAAAAAATAAAATAAAATAAATAAGTGAAAAGAAATAAAGAAAAGAAATAAGAAAAGAAAAGAAAGAAATAAGAAAAGAAATAAAGAAAAGAAAAATAATGAAAAGGAAAGAAAAGAAATAAGGATGAAACTACAAATAGCTGCATTAAAAAAAACCTTTACACTTTCCTTAGCACATAAGTACTAGGAGTGGCAGAATTCTTTTCATGTAGGTACATAACAGCTTGATCTTGAAAACATACTAATATAAACTACCGATTTTTAGTTTGTTTCTGAACTTGCAGCATGACTTTATTTTAAGCAGAAAGGTAAACCAAGACTGATGCAACTTTCTTTCCTTGTCCTCAAATATAGTTTGTTACTTAGAAAATAATAAGTTTCTTGATCTTCACCGTGCTCTCTGTGAGATCTTGTGAAAAATCTCAGTGAATCATTGACTGAGTTTGACCTACAAGCATAAAGAGAAAACTGTAGGGTATTCAGAAAGCAAAACCTAAAATGTAGGCTTGAACAAGTGTTTACTGTTCTTATCAAATCAAGCAGAACCAAACTTAACATTACTTTTCCTTTGAACAGGGAAAGTCAGTATCAAGCTTGCTTGCTTGCTTGCTTTTAGTTAGAATGCTGGAAAGTTAGCTTAAACTCCTAGACTTCAGAAGTTAAAATTACCTAAAATCCTGAAAATTTCAAGAAAAAAATCAAGGCTTCTTTTTGCTGCTTTTATGCTTTTTCTAACTATCTGGACTGTATCACTCTAGAATTTAAGGGAACATTAAACTTTACCAGCAAAGAAATACCTCATTCTGATCAGAATGTCATGAAAATTAGATCCTTCTGTGGTCAATGTACAGTGAAGAAAGTGCAATAGCAATTATTTTTATTTAAAATGTGAACATTCAGTTTCAGAGCAGATTATTTCCCACAAAAAAAGTCACAGCTTATATGAAAAAGACAAAGAGCCTGCTTGTAATCTCATTTATAGAAATACAAATACAGAGTTGTGACTCATGGGCTCCACTGCCTGGAAGCACACTGATCTGAGAGCACAAACTAGATATTCACTGAGTTTTGATTAGTCTGTATTTATCTGCAGTCACTCTGACATGCATCTTGGATATGTGTACAGGCAATGTTCCAGGATTCATGAATACTTCACCTGGGAGTCAAGAATCCTGATCCTATGTGTGGCTTTGCTATTGGCTTCTTTTGACAAATCACCTACTTAGCCATTATTGGTTTCTCCTGCCATCCTTTGTAATTTGTTTAGAAGGAAATCACCTCTGTACTTAAGGCAAACAGAATCTTAGCCTCTTTGGCTACAGCATAAAAACACTGTTATTTTTCAACTAACAACAATATATGGTAATTTTATGGCTTTTCTTGTAAACCTTGCACATTTTCATGATTTTCTGGCCTGTGTTTTTTACAGCACTGAATCTGCGACCTTGGCACATTTTTTCTTTCTTCCCTCATCTGATTTTTCTGTATTCATATTAAAGAAAGAAAATAAAACAACCTCCCTCAAAACAGCTTTTTATGGAAAAAAACTTTAGCAAGTTTTTATCCATTCAAGTTATAAATCAATATTTAATCCCTAACATTTGTTTGCTATGTAAACAAAAATATCTATTTCTCAATGAGATTATTACTTATTAACTTGCCACATACTGTTGTTCTTATAGTTAATGTTACTCAGAGTGGAATATTAACTTCATACTGTAGATAAGGTGTAGTTAAGAAAAACAAGATTTGGTCCAAAGGGTCAAATGCTTCTAGATCAACAGTTTTAATTGTCATTTGGCTTAATGGAAAGAATAACATAGTTTATTCTAATCACAAATAAACAAAAGCTCTGAACAAAAGCTGGAAAAGCTGTTCCTAAAACAGAATAGACAAAGAGAAAGAACACTTGTTAATGGCAAAAGAGATCTTTTTTCCTCCTTTGAAAAGGAAGCATATATTTCTTAATGATGAGAAGAAGAAATAAAGGTCTTCTAGATTATTAGTCTTCATTTTCCATAAATATCTTGGAAAAGGAGGATGCTTCAACTAAACAGGTAATTATACAAAGCTGTGCTTAGAAATAAACCATAGATAAGGGGGTATTAATTCATTTCAAGAAATGAACTTCATGTGGAGGCACAAGATGCCAGTAAGTTACCCCATGTAGTGCTCTCTATTACTACCACTAAACTGCTGGAAGACAGAATTCTTTGACTCAGTCTGGTTATTGCTGTTCTATTGCACAGAGCATTTTGGTAACGTTCAGTTCAACTCTTTTCTTCATAGTAGCTCCTAGCAGGAAGTGGAAGCAGAAGGAATAAAATGTGTAACAGGCATGCACTTTTACAGTGTGGAGTACGTAAATTTTGACAATATTGCTTCAAAGGATATTGGATTCTGAGTTGTAATGGAAAGTGTACACATGAGATGAACTTGCCTTGACCATGTACCTCTTCACTGACTCCATTAGAGCCACACTTCAGTAATGGCCAAGTAGCTCCTTTGCCATCGTTGGCCTGACACTTAACTGGTTTGCCTACTTGTAACACAGATAGATACAACTAGACAGGAGTGGCTGTCCTGCACATCATGCAGCCTGCACACAGGCTTGCCTCATGTGGCTATGCACGGAGGAATACAACCAGGGCTGTTCAGAGGGGGACAGCTTTTATTTCAAGGGAGGAAATGCTGTCAGGGCAGATTACAGTGAAATCTTCCAGTGAACTTGTTTTAATCTTGGATCTAGATATGTTTTATCTCTTTTCATGTAGCCATAGAAGAACATGTATCACAGGTCTGAGTGGTTCACAGGCTTCCACTTTGGTTTCAGTTGTGCAGCATGGCAGGTCCTGTATCATTACATGAGGCTATGGGTAGATAACCAAGGAGTAGTGTCTGGCTGATAATCTAGCAGCATGTGCAGAGCAGTAGGAAGCACAATGAGTTTCTTCCTCTTTGTAGATTTGCTGACCATAGGCAAAGGGAAAGATTAATGGGCAGGAAGTGCCTGAGAAGAAAAGAGATAAAAGTTGTTGCAATTTTGGTTTGGGAATATGGCAGAAGCATTCTAACTGACACTACTGGAGCTGCATTTGAGGTAGCGGTTTTGTCAGGTGTGTCTCCTCTCAGCACCAGCATGGACTTCCATCTGTCCTTAAATAAGTGATAATTAGAAGTTGTTATTTATTTTTTAAAAAAGTAATTACCTCAAATTGCTAATTTGTGTACATACATCCCAAATTGGAATCTCTTCATCTCAACCCCCAGTTCTCACTGGAGTCAGTCAATGTGTTGTTGCTACCGTTTTTTACTTCAGTTTTGGATGGCATGATACTTAGTCTTTTTAGTGGTTTCTCTGAAAGCTACAAAATATCTTCTTACAAGAGCTGTGATCTTCTTGAAAGCATGATCTCATTAACTGTTAGGCCTCAGTAAGGAGAAGTTGTTCCCTGGTTTTGGAACTAAACTTAAATTGAAGTCATTGACATTGGGAATTATTCAATTCCTGCAATTCGTGACTAAAATCAACCTGAATTTCTATTTGATTTCAATTTCATCTGTGAACATCATTATCCTTTTTCAGCATGATAAAGGCCGCGAAGGCTGCTGTACTTGTGCAGATAAATTCATGGTATAGTTCAGCAGTGACCTCTGCAATCTGAAGTCTCAGATTGTTTTGAGATTAAAAGTTTAATTCAGAGATACCATGGATTCTTCTTCCATCTGCATATTTTATCCTTGACAGTGTAGGAAAGACTCAAAGCTGCCAGTGGGAAATGGCCTTTCTGATACCGCAGGCACAATCTTGTGGAACAGCTTGTTAGGTGGGTTGAAAACTGATGGGACCACCCTTGGCTGAACTCCAGGGGATCAAATGGCTTTCATCCAACTGGCACCAAATAGTGAACAGAGTACCCAGGGCTCCGTGCTGGAGTCCACATTGCTTGACATTTTCATCAGCAGACTGGTGAAGACAGAGTATGCCTTCCCCAAATGTTAGCACATCAATGTGGCACTAAATAAGGGGAAGAAACTGACATGACAAATGGGAGAACCTAAATCCAGAGGGATAAACCTGGGGACTAGGCCAACATGAAGCTCATGGAATTCAGTAAGAATAAGTGTCTGCACCTTAGCCAGAACAATTGCTTGCACTGATAAAGGCTGGGAGGTGACTATGGCTTGCAGTCTGTCTATTATGGATGTGGGTATTGCCATGGATGCCCAAAGATGCCAGTAGATATGAAAGTTGTGAACTATCCAACAGTCCACCCTGACTGTGAATAAGGCAAATCCTCTACTAAACTACATTGAGAAGGTCACTGCCACCAGACTGTGGGAAGTTATCATGAGCTTCTACTTGGTTACTGGGGAGTCCACAGTTGGAGTGCTGTTTCCAGCTTTATCCCCCACCCCAGGCCAAGGTGGCAGTGGAGAGAGTCCAATGGGGGACTACAGAGATGATGACTAGAGCATGTCCTGGGAAAATATATTGAAGGCTGGGCAGAGAATGGATTGAGAGCAGCCCTGAGAAGGATCTGGGGGTGTTGACTGATGAGAAACTTAACATGAGCCAGCAGTGTGTGCTCGCAGCCCAGAAACCAACAGTATCATGGGATACATTAAAAGGAGTGTGACCAGCAGGTCAAGGGAATGGATTCTTCCCCTTCACTCTGCTCTGGTAACACACCACCTGCAGTACTGTGTTCAACTCTGGGACCCCCAGCACAAAGAGGGATGTGGACCTGTTGGAGAGAGTCCAGAAGAGGGACATGAAGATGATCAGGGGGCTGGATCACCCCTCCTATGAAGACAGGCTGAGACAGCTGGGCTTGTTCAGCCTGGAGAAGAGAAAGCTCCAGGGAGACCTTAGAACAGCCTTCCACTACCTACAAGAAATCTGGAGAGGGACTTTTTACAAGAGCCTGTAGCGATAAGACAAGGGGTAATGACTTTAAACTGAAAGAAGGTAGATTTGGGTTATGTATTAGGAGGAAATTCTTCACTATGATGGCAGTGAGACACTGGCAAAGGTTGCCCAGTGAATTCATCGCTGTCCCATCCCTGGCAGTGTTCAAGACAAGGCCAGATGCGGTTTTGGGCAACTTAGTTTGGTATAAGGTGTCCCTGCCCATGGCAGGGGGTTGGAAATAGATGATCTTTAAGGTCCATTTCAACCAAACCCATTCTGTGATTCTGTGATTCTGTGATTCTGTGATGCTGTTTGGTGCTGCTCTGCTCAAATCATGAAAAAAGCAATTCCATTCTGATGAACATGCATGTTGCTCTTGTCTACAATTTTTCTCTTTTGGCAGAATGATAAGAGCATGTAAGACTGTCCTGGGTTCAGCAGTAGCGGTCAGTTTTTCTACTTCTTTGTAGCTGATGCAGTGCTGTGGTTTTGACTTTCGGCCTAGGAGCAGTGCTGATAACACCAATGTTTTTAGTTACTGATCACATGTTTAGTCTGACCAAGGACTTTGTGAGTCTCATGCTCTGCCAGGGGGGAGGAGAAGCCAGGAGGAAGCAGAGACAGGTCACCTAACCCAAACTATCCAAAGGGGTATTCCATACCACAGCACGTCATGCCCAGAGTGTAACTGAGAGTTACCCGGAAGGGCTAGTTCACTGCTTGGTTGAGCTATGTATTGACAGGTGGTATTGTATTCTCTTCCTTTGTTTTTTCCCTTATCATTATTATTATTGATGGTAGCAGCAGTGGTTTGTGTTATACCTTAGTTACTAAACTGTTCTTATCTCAACCAATGGGAGTTACATTCTTTAGATTATCCTCCCTGACCCTCCGGGAGTAGGGGTTAGGGGAGAAAGAGGGGGAGCGAGCAAGAGGGTTGTGTGGGTTACTGACTGCACTTAAACCACAACAAAGACCCATGGAAGATGAGCAGGACCCTATTTGCTCAGTTTAGTGATACAGAAAATACTACAAGAATCATAGAATCACAGAACCAGAGCTGCAGCCTTTCTTCTCAGATAAGCACCTACTATTCTACCTTGAGGGTCATGTAGGACGAGCGCCCTTGACCCATGCAGATGATCACAGAATGGTGCCTGGTTGCTGGTTATGTGAAATTCAAGTTCACATATCGCACAGACTGGTTGTATTATCAAGTTTTCTGTTTGCAAGGCTGGGACTGCATACTGTTGTTTCAAAGGGCTTACGCAAATATAAGTTATTACAGCTAAAGTTTTGTATCTGAAAAGAGTTTGGTACCAGAATATGTAGAACATAGAGTAACTTTCCTGTGTAGAGGTGTTATATTTTTCAATAAAAAGAGATAGCTCAAATATTCCTCATATTTGTGCAGTGTCAGGTTAAAAAAATGTTTCTTATCTGTGCATTGTGAAAATATAGATTCCCACTTTTTAAGGCATCTCCTACCTGACATTCTCCAAATGTGTATTAAAGTATTAGCCAATAGTTTCTCACAGCAGATTAGATTTTCACAAGTGCAGAGCTCGGTCCCTGATAATTAAGCCATTTTAATGACATAGGAAACTGCATTGCAATATCAGTGAATGTCAAGCAGGAAATATAAATATGAATGGTTACCTTTAAGAATAAATTGAATTAAAGTGGGGGTTGTGTTATACATAATAATTTATTCTACTGTAAAACATCTTTCACTGTTCTAAACTGGTAGAATGTCTTCCTCTATTGATCACATAACTGCTTTTGCGTGTAAATAAGGTGTTAAGAATTGACTGGGAAGGAAGTTGATTCTTGATCTGTGCCTCATAAAGTGCTCTAAGGTCTTTACTAAGACATGACAATAACAGTTGAAAAGTACAGTTATTTGTGGGAATGGACACTGATATTTTGACAGCTTAGAGGAAATCAAGGATGATCTTTATTGTTAAAAGTTGTGAAGTGCAGGAGTACATAGAAAACCATTTTCTTCAGGGAAGTACTAAATCCTGGAAATGAGAAATGACAGAAGGTGAAAGAGAAATTGTAATAGCCCATGTGACTTTGTCTTCAGCAGCTACTTAAGTTATACCAAAATCAGCAGAAGTATTCTCATTGGCAAAGGGCAAGGCATCTCATGAGAATTTCTTCACTGATAATTCCTTCAAAAATTCTAATAACCTAACTATGTGAGAAGAAGTAGTAATAGGTATAAAGATACACTCCAAGAAGCAGGCATTTAGTTAAAGAAAATGAAGCTTTTGCAAATTCATATCTTTAAGTAGCTTATTCCAGGTATTACAGAAAAATTGTCAAAGCTATCAAAATGGCAGGTGGATGTCTAATGAAACACAAATTTAGTGCAGACTTTTAGAAAAAACACTAGTAGAAAACTATGTGTGGTACATTTATATATATATAAAAAATAGAATTCACCATGAAAATATCTATTTTGCAATATCATCACCAGCTTGCCAAAGCTGGTCAAGAAAGCTTTAAACTAGATGTGTTTGGGGAGGGGAGCATGATTTCATCACAACATACCCAGTCAGTTACCAGCACCTATAATAAATGCACGGAATGATGTAGAGATATTTCAGACTCTCCAGCCAATGAGCCAGCTTCATTTGGAGCTGAACTCAGATGCCTCTATAAAAATGCCTGTAGCATGGGAAATAACAGGAATTAGAGATGTGTGCATGGCTAGAGGAATATGATACTATTGACATTACAGAAACATGGTAGGGTGGCTCCTGTGACTGGATTGTTGGAATGGAAGGTTACAGGCTCTTTAGAAAAGAGAGGCCCAGCAGAAGGAGAGGGGGAGTTGTCCTTTATGCCAGTGGTAGGCTGGAGAGTATGGAACTGTGTCTGGGGACAGGTGAGCAATCAACAGAGTGTTTGTGGGTCAGGGTTAAAGGGAGAACAGCGATGGGGGACATTACTGTGGGGAACTGTTACAGACCACCTAATAAAGAGGACTCTGTGGATGAAGCACTCTACAGACAGATAGGAAGAGCTGCATTATCACAGGCCCTTGTTCTCATGGGGGACTTCAACCACCCTGTTATCTGTTGGAGGGATGGTGCAGCCTGAAACAAGCAATCCAGGAGGTTCCTCGATTGTCTGGAAGAGAACTTCCTCTTGCAAGAGATAGAGGAGCCGAAAAGGAGAGGTGCCCTGCTTGGCCTCGTACTCACCAACAAGAAAGGGCTCATTGGAAATGTGACGCTCCAGGGCAGCCTTGGATGCAGTGAGCATGAGATGATTGAATTTGAAATCCTCGGGACAGTGAAAAGACCATGCAGCAAGCTCACTGCCCTGGACTTCAACAGAGCAGACTTTGGCCTCTTCAGGAACCTGCTTAGTAAGGTTCCATGGGAAGTAGCCCTAGAGGGCAGGGGAGCCCAAGACTGTTGGTTGATATTCAATGGTCACTTGCTACAAGCTCAGAAGTGTTGCATCCTAACTAGAAGGAAGTGCAGTAGGAGGGCCAGGAGACCTCCTTGGGTGGATAAGGAGTTGCTGGTGAAACTTAGAGGGATAGAAGAGGCTTATAAAAGGTAGGAGCAAGGACAGGTGTCCTGGGAAGAATAAAGGGATGTTGTCCAGAAAGCTAGGGACCAGGTTAGGAAAGCTAAGGCTCAGTTAGAATTAAATCTGACAAGGGATGTGAAAGATAACAGGAAGAGATTCTGTAGGTAGGTAGCAAATAAAGGACAAAGAACAATGTGGGCCCTCTCCAGAAGCTATCAGGAAACCCCGGACTTGGAGAAGGTTGAGGATCTCAATGACTTCTTTACCTCAGTCTTCACTGGTAAAGGCTCTGACCACACCATCCAAGTCTTGGAAGTCAGATGCAGGGACTGTGAGAGTGAAGAACATAAGACCACTGTAAGAGATAGTGAGATTCAAGACCATCTTAAGAACCTGAACTTGCCCGAGTCCATGGGACCTGATGAAATCCATCTGCGGGTCCTGAAGGAGCTGGTGAGTGAAGTTACTAAGCCACTGTCCATCATATTTGAAAAATCATGGCATTCAGCTGAAATTCCCGATGGCTGGAAAAAGGGAAATACAACCCCCATTTTTAAGAAGGGGAAAATGGACGACCCGGGGAATTACAGAGCAGTCAGTCTCACCTCTGTGCCTGGCAAAATCTTGGAGCAGATTCTCCTGCAAGGCATGCTAAAGCCAGGTTAGACGAAGCCTTGGGTGGCATAGTTTAGTGTGAGGTGTCCCTGTTTATGGCAGAGGGGTTGGAACTAGATGATCTTAAGGTCCATCCCAACCCTAACTATTCTATGATTCAATGGCACATGAAAACCAGCAAGGTGCTTGGTGCCAGCCATCATGGCTTCACTAAGGGGAAATACTGCCTGACCAATTTGGTGGCTCAACATCTATTTGTCTTGTTCAACATCTTTGTTGCTGACATGGAGAGTGGGATTGAGTGCACCCTCAGCAAGTTTGCCGATGACACCAAACTGTGTGGTTCAGTGGATACGCTGGAGGCAAGGAATGCCATCCAGAGGGACCTTGACATGCTTGTGAGGTGGGCTGATGCCAACCACATGAAGTTCAGCCATGCCAAGTGCAAGGTCCTGCACCTGGGTTGGAGCAATCCCAGGCACAGCTACAGGCTCGGCAAAGATGAGATTCAGAGCAGCCCTGTGGAGAAGGACTTGGGGGTGGTGGTTGATGAGAAAATGAACATGAGTCGACTGCAGTGTGCACTCACAGCCCAGAAAGCCAACCGTACCCTGGGCTGCATCAAAAAGAACAGGAAGAGCAGGTCGAGGGAGGTGATCCTGCCCCTCTACTCTGCTCTCGTGAGATCTCACCTGGAGTATTGTTTGCAGTTCTGGTGTCTTCAACATAAAAAGGACACGGAAGTGTTGGCACAAGTCCAGAGGAGGGCCACGAGGATGATCAGGGAACTGGAGCATCTCCCATACGAAGACAGGCCAAGAGAGTTGGGGCTGTTCAGCCTAGGGAAGAGAAGACTGCGTGGAGACCTCATAGCAGCCTTCCAGTACCTGAAGGGGGCCTATAGGGATGCAGGGGATGGTCTCTTCATTAGTGACTGTAGTGACAGAACAAGGGGTAATGGGTTCAAACTTAAACAGGAAAAGTTTAGATTGGATATAAGGAACAAATTCTTTACTGTTAGGATGTACTGGAATGGGTTGCGTACCGAAGTTGTTGAGTGCTCCATCCCTTGCAGTACTCAAGGCTGGGTTGGACGAATCTTGGGTGGCATGGTCTAGTGTGAGGTGTCCCTGCTTATGGCATGGGGGTTGGAACTAGATGATCTTAAGATCCTTTCCAACCCTAACTGTTCTATGATTCTATGATCAGGAAATTTATACATGTCTGTTAGAAATTCTATCCATTTCCAGCATTCATATATATAGACAAGAAAATGGTGTAAAACCAGAAGTATATCCATGGTGCACAGATGAGAAAATAATTGGTTACATGACTTGATCAGGGTCAAAAAAACCCCCCACCTGTTGGAAGAGGAGCTGTTTGTAGTTCTTGTGTCTGTAGCACTTGCCCATCTTTCTAAAGAGAGTTTGGTTCTCTGTTTCCCACTTACAATAATAATGGTAACTTCTTTTCTGCACATTCTCACACTAGTGAGCAAGCAACAGCTGTTCAGGAATTGAGAGAGATTTAATACATATTAATGTGTTGTGGTATAATCATATAAAATATACTTACTACTGAGAATGAGCTTTAAATTAGTTATAAACAAATTGAAATAATTTACTGTCATTAAGAATAACTGCATCTGGCAAAGTTTAAGTTTTGCTGTAGCAGCTACACCACAGGGTTTTTGATGAAGCCTGCTTTTTCTGATTGACATATTCTTTTTTTCTTAGCATGAAGCCTCAGGTGGTGACTTATGATTGTAATTGAATGAATAATTAAAATTAAAATATCACATGAGTTTTTTAGAGTGAATAAATGCATGATGTATTGTATATCCTGTATTGCAGTCAAAATCTGCATTATGATAAAGAATCAAATCATTGAGTTACAAGTGCTTAACTGTTGGAAAAGCTTATTTGCTGGAAGTATTGTCATGCTTTGTAGGTAAAACTTACATTCTGAAATAAAGAAAGAGACTTTTTTTTTACTCTCTAATTAGGTCTGACAGCGTCTCAGTTTCACAATGACTGATCTCAAAACTTGGACCAATGCTACTACTGTTAGTACATTTAAAGTTAATTCAAGTTATAAGGGCACAGGATAACTTTCTGTTCTATGAAGGAAAGAAAAACCAGTGAAATTTGTCATTAATTTGAAGTAAATTGTCCAATAGTTGAAGCATTTCTGCACTGTGATATGTTGTCCTTTTGTGTAAGATCCTGTTGTTCATATAGCTCTTCATGTATTAGTTCAGAATTGTACTCTTTTGATATGTTTGGTCACATTTTCCTCCAGCTTTATACCTGTGCATTTAAAAACTGCAAATGGATATTTGAAAGGTTTGTTTGTTTGTTTGTTTGTTTGTTTTCAGTGTGCATTCATTTTCATAAACAGATAGCTCTGGTGCACCAGAAGCATATTGCTTTACCTTCTGCCTCATTTTCTTCTTGAGGTATGTACTAGATTTGCACTCCAGCATGATTTGTCATGTCTTACTGCTTAATTAACCTTTAGTGTGGTGGCATTTCCTAGATTGCCTGCAGAATTATTTCAGAAGAATGCGTCTGTGTAGATAGGCAATGTCAAATACAGCAGATTTCTACTTTAAATTATTGTTATTTGCTACCACTAAAGACATTATTCTTTTCAATAGAGGCTGTTAAGCCTCTCAGATCTAAACTTTGCTGTTAGCTTCTTTCAAATCCCAGCTTTGAGTATTTAAAATCAATGCAAGCCTTGTTTTTCTTTATGAGGAGAATTTTTGAAGCATTACGCCAGAAGTACCCTGAGGAACAGAAAAACTCCTTTCAGTGCTTGCTTATCTATTTTGGACTTACTAAGTGCTTGCTTACTTGAGGTAATAACTACTGTTCTGCACCATGCATAATGAAGCTGCCTTAATGAGAGAGAATTTGAAGTTTCCTTCACATTTTAAAATTTGGAAAAAAAGATATTAAAAACTTTATTAATACTCCCCTATGAGGAAAGATTATTGTATTTACTAAACCAGAATGGACTGGAAGCCATGTTAACTAAAATATTGTAATTGAGTAAATTTTTTTTTTTTTTTTTTTTTTTTAAAAAAAAAAAAAAA
>NDXB01022191.1:0-11086 GCA_002631895.1 Agapornis roseicollis
GGAGGGCAAGCCAGGGGGGTTGAGTGAGTGAACGAGCTGCGTGGGTTTAAACCACGACAAAAGCAATTTTAAAATAATTTTAAATTGTTTTTGAACTTTAAGAATTATACTGAGTCAACAATACGTGACTTATGACACAACCACTCACACATTTGTGCATTTAATGGTACTTGACTTCTAGCCTTATATTTCATAGGTGTTCTATTGCATCATAATTCACACCCTGAGACGTCCATGGTTGACTGAGAGAATTTGAATGTAAAGGCAGTAGAAGACTACAAGGCAAAGAATGACAGCTGAATTATAACCTTCTGAAATGTGTAATGGGAACTGTAATTTGGTCTTTTTCTATGGTGTTCCTAGGACAAAAAAACCTAGGATAAACAGAGACAGGAGAATACACAAGTGGCTTGGAGTACTAGGTAAAAAAGAGAAGATTAATTTACAACAAATATAATAATGCAGGCATTGAAAAGAAAACAATCCTGCCTAATTTACAGCTAAGGCATTACTACTTCCAAGATATAAGAAATACCATATTTTCAGCTTCCGTTCTGCATTACTGATATATAAATAGTAAACTATTCGATGCAGGGCTTCGCCCAACCTGGCCTTGAACACTGCCAGGGATGGAGCACTCACAACCTCCCTGGCCAACCCATTCCAGCATCTCACCACCCTCACAGGAAAGAATTCCTTCCTTATACCCAATCTAAACCTCTCCTGTTTAAGTTTGAACCCATTACCCCTTGTCCTGCCACTACAGTCCCTAATGAAGAGTCCCTCCACAGCATCCCTATAAGCCCCCTTCAGATNTAAGTTTGAATACCCCTTGTCCTGCCACTACAGTCCCTAATGAAGAGTCCCTCCACAGCATCCCTATAAGCCCCCTTCAGATACTGGAAGGCTGCTAGGAGGTCTCCACGCAGCCTTCTCTTCTCCAGGCTGAACAGCCCCAACTTTCTCAGCCTGTCTTCGTATGGGAGATGCTCCAGTCCCCTAATGAACCTTGTGGTCCTCCTCTGGACTTGTTCCAACAGTTCCATGTCCTTTTTATGTTGAGGACACCAGAACTGCACACAAGACTACAAGTGAGATCTCGTGAGAGCAGAGTAGAGGGGCAGGATCACCTCCTTTGACCTGCTGGTCACACTCCTTTTGATGCTGCCCAGGACACGCTTGGCTTTCTGGGTTGCAAGCACACACTGCAGTTGACTCATGTTCATGTTCTCATCGACCACCACCCCCAAGTCCTTCTCGGCAGGGCTGCTCTGAATCTCCTCTTTGCCCAACCTGTAGCTGTGCCTGGCATTGCTCCCACCCAGCTGTAGGACCTTGCACTTGTCATGGTTAAACTTCANCACCCAGCTGCCTTGCACTTGTCATGGTTAAACTTCATGAGGCTGGCATCAGCCCACCTTACAAGCGTGTCAAGGTCCCTCTGGATGGCATTCCTTCCCTTCAGCATATCCACTGAACCACACAGCTTGGTGTCACCAGCAAATTTGCTGAGGGTGCCCTCAATCCCACTGTCCATGTCACCGACAAAGATGTTAAACAAGACCAATCCCAACACCGATCCCTGAGGGACACCACTCATCACTGGCTTCCAGCCAGACACTGAGCCAATGACCACAACTCTTTGTGTGCAGCCATCCAGCCAGTTCTTTATCCACCGAGTGCCCCACTTATCAAATTGATGTCTCTCCAATTTTGAGACAAGGATGTCGTGTGGGACAGTGTTGAACGCTTTGCACAAGTCCAGGTAGATGACGTCAACTGCTCTACCCCTGTCCATCAGTTCTGTAGCCCCATCATAGAAGGCCACCAAATTGGTCAGGCAGGATTTCCCCTTAGTGAAACCCATGCTGGCTGTCACCAAGCACCTCGTTGTTTTTCATGTGCCTTAGCATGCCTTCCAGGAGAATCTGCTCCAAGATTTTGCCAGGCACCGAGGTGAGACTGAGTGGTCTGTGATTCCCAGGGTGATTCATTTTCCCCTTCTTGAAAATGGAGGTTATGTTTCCCCTTCATCTGATTGCCATGATCTCTCAAGTATGATGGCCAGTGGCTTAGCAACTTCACTCACCAGCTCCTTCAGGACCTGCAGGTGGATTTCATTAGGTCCCATGGATTTCTACATGTTCAGGTTCTTAAGATTGTCTTGAACAAGATCCTCTCCTACAGTAGACCCAAGATCTTCATTCTTAAACAGATCCTAACACAAAATTGGAGGAGACATATGGTGTATACCTGTCCTCTATGAATACACTTCTATAGCATCTCAGAAAGCTAGTTCTATACTGCCTTATATTTACTTCCAGTTTCTCAATGTGTTGCCGAAACTACAGTGTTCTCTTCAGCTCTGGGAGTTGGTGAAACTAGGGAGATCAAAGAGAATGCTGGAGAGACTAACATACTGGATAGCTTTTCCTTGAGTAAAAACTCACTGATCATTTGTTTCCAAGTAATGAAAGGTGCTGCATATTCAATTTTTTTTCAAAACCTGTTTCTCCAATATTTTGCTCTCTCATCTTCTTGTTGACAAACGAAGCACATTGAGATTTTTTGCACAAAAACAAAAAGGAAAAAAAAAAAAACCAAACCCACAAACAAACCCTCAAGTCTGTATTAACTTTAGAAGTATAAACAATTTTGTTTCATTACTGTCTAGGTTTTGCTTTTCATGTCAGAGTCTCAGAATTGTTTCATTTATATTTTCAAACCCCAACAGGACTGCATCCATTGTTTTCCACTGAAAAGTCTTCCAATCATTGCAATGTCAGCTTTAATAAACCACAGACTCAGGGCCTGCCCCTTTCACAGTGAAAGTATGCTGAAGCGCTGGGGCTGGAGGCGCAGACAGAAAAAGAACACAAAGCAGCCTCAAGTTTTCCATAGTTTGACTAAAAAAAAGCTAAATATCACCACAGGAAATTTTTTTTTTAATTAAAAAAAAAAATAAAGCACCTTTTTAAAACAATGCTGTCAGTTTGGAATTGCATCTTCATGGCTGTTTCCCCCTGCACAAAAGTGTTAGCCTCCAGTAGTTTTTAATTTTTCGTGTCCTTTGTGGCATGGAAATTGTTTTGTTTGTTTGTGTTTTGTTTTTCTGTTTATTCTATATAATCCTCTCTGCCATTCAACTTCATCCATCCCCCTGTCTTAGTTCCCTGCCACTTCTTCTCCTGGCCTATAATCAAAAGAAACACTTTTTTCCTCCTACAGTGGATCTTGTTCAGAGATAGGCATGTGTGTATATAAGACAAAAAGAATAAATGTCTTAGTGGATGAGTTCCATTATCTGCCAAATGGCCCTTGAAAGTTAATGAGGAGTCTTCAGGCTGGCTCATTCTCCTTAAATGTAAAATCATCTGTAGAATTTTTATACCTGTTCAAAAATAGATTTGAGTTTATGACCTGCATTCTTTTCAGCTCCTTGAATGAAGCTTACAGAAAATTTCATTGCTTCTTTTCCACTGCAGAGAATTGCCACTTTAGCCTTATAAAAACCATGTTTTTATCTTTATTGTGGTAAACTAGTGTAAGTTATTTCCTTTACATTCTGATGCACCACAGTAATGAGAGAAACCATGAGTGTGTGTGTGTGTGTGTATCTTCATTTGGATTGGAAGAAATATGAGCACTGTTCCAAATAATCACAGACAACTTATTCTCTTTTTTTTTTTTTTTTCACTAATTAAGCATGCTATACTTTTTTTACAGATTCACAGCAAGCCAGTTGTCCAGGACAGTGTCCAAACAGCTTTAAAATGTCTCCAAGGATGGAGACTCCAAAACATCCCCAAGCAACCTGTGCCAGTGTTCAATCACTCAGTGACAAAGGGATTCCTATTCAGAGAGAATCTCCCATGTTTCAGTGGGAAACCAGTGCCTGTTGCCTCTGGTCCTGTCACAGGTCACCACTGAAATTAGCCTGGCTTTGTCCTCCTCTTACCATCCCTTCAGGTATTTAAATCCATTGACAAGATTCACTTCTCCAGGCTGAACAGTTCCAGCTCTCTCAGTCTTTCCTGATATGCAAGATGCTCCACCTCTTAATCATCTTTGTGGTCCTCCACTGGTTCATGTCTCTCTTGTACTGGAGGGAGCCCAGAACTGAACCCAGCACTGCAGGTGTGGCCTTACCAGGGCTGAGCAGAGTGGAAAGATCACATCCCTTGTCCTTCTGGCAACACTCTATCTAATGCAGCCCAGGATGCCATCAGCCTTCTTTGCTGCAAAGGCACATAGCTGGCTTATATCCAAGTTGGTGTCCACCAGGATGTAAAAGACAATGGAAAAATAGATGTGTCTCCTTCCAAAGAAATTTATTTTTATTTCTGACCTTTAATGATATTTGACCCACTCTGACAGCAAAGAGAAATGAACTCCAGAAATATATTTAACAAAGAACAAGAATAACCTCCATTTTATAAAAGCATGATAGAAGTAGATGAACTTGATGCAATAGTACCTTACACCTTTGGTGGCAGGCAGACCTTAACAACAAACTCTTAGACGCCTTCTCACCAGCACATTGCTTTGTTATCGTGAGTTCAGCTTAGAATAATGGAATCTCATTTTGAGTTTTCATAAAGTACAAAACATACACTTCATATGACTACAGGTATAAAGATCCCCTGAGTATACTGGGTGTGGCTGGTCTGGGTTTTTTTTTTTTTTGTTCTGTATTTATCACTCATGTAGCAAAATGATAAAATTTGCCTGAGGCTAGACTGGAATTAGACTCTGGCATACCTATTTCTTTGGCCAGATTCCAAATCATATCCCCAGGTAGCATACGTGAAATCGAACTATAAGAATGCATCTTGCTCACCATAACACTGACTCTTTTTCTTTCTGTTTTCAGGTTTCCATCTTCTCACTACTCTTGCAAAATATAACAAAAATACAAGAACGCCCTTCCTGGGTCATTGCACAAAGACATTTAGTCCAATGCCCTATTCCAGCAACAACAAGAATCAAAAACTGCAAGAAAAGCATAAAAAGGCAAGTATGTAGCACATGATACATATTCCTGCACATACTTTCACATATTCCAGCAACAGGGTTCTCTTAAGTCAAAGGTGAAGCCTGAGGGTTATGTCTTCTTTTTGTATTTGTGTCTCTTTTTACTCTCCCTTTTCATCTTTTACATACTCAGTTTCTTTCCTTTTTCATTCTTTCAGGTTGCCCAGAGAAGCTGTGGATGCCCCATCCCTGGGAGTGTTTAAAGCCAGACTGGACAGAGTTTTGAGCAACCTGGTCTAGTGGAAGGTGACAGGACATGACTGAATGAACCTAATACATGCTGCATTTAAGTAATAAGTAAATAAACTGATTAATTTTTAGGGACTTGAAAGATTTATTCAGCATACCAACATAAAAACATAGGGGCTTTGAGTAGCCTGGTCTAGTGGAAGGTGTCCCTTCCCATGGCAGGGGGTTTGGAACTGGATGATCTTTAAGGTTCCTTCCAATCCAAGCATGCTGTGATTCCATGATGATTCCTTCCCCAACCCTCAATATAACCTTACTCTTTTCCTATATCACTAGAAGTGAAATATCTGCAGCAGCTTCACTGCTGCCTCCTTTACTACATCTCTATTCAAAGCCCTTTCTTCTACTTCATGCAGC
The DNA here is from genome assembly GCA_002631895.1 of Agapornis roseicollis. Taxonomy (NCBI): domain Eukaryota; kingdom Metazoa; phylum Chordata; class Aves; order Psittaciformes; family Psittacidae; genus Agapornis; species Agapornis roseicollis. The sequence continues at coordinate 5,641 of NDXB01022191.1, forward strand.
CCAATGTGTCCCATGTTCTACAATCAAGGGGAGTGAGTGCATCACCACTTTTTACCCAATTAATTAGGAGGAACTGTCATTTTACACCAGCTGTTATGGCTTTTGACAGGTTCTATCGGGATGGGACAAGGGATGTCCACTATTTGTTTGGAAATGTGAATATTGAAAACTTTTAACAGATTTCAGAGCCATTTCAACATCTCTAGTTCAGCAAAATAAGTTCCCATAGTTCTTAGCTTCTCTTCAGTAAAACAGATACCAGTATGTCTCTCTTATCACTATTTTGAAGAAAAAAAAAAAGATAAGTAAAAAAGCGTTTGCCTCCCCTTTTCCTAATAGCCCTGTTCTAGCAATGATTTCTGAAGTTATCTTTGTTGTTTAGCAGAGTTTTCCTCACACTCAGATTAAATATACTGTTTTTAACACAGAAACACAAAATTTACTAGCATTAAATATTTAAAATCCATTCTTTCATGAAAAGGCAGTGGCAGCTTTAAAGCTTTAACAAGGACTGCTGTGTTTCCATTGTTTTTTCCATTCTTTTATAATTTTAATGTTGATGGAAAGGGATTTCATTCCACCCCAAAAGTTGCGAAGTTTCTGCCATGCTGAAACATCCACAGATATTTTTCCCAGATGTGTGACTGTACTAACAGCAAGGTGAATTTTAGTAACAAGGCAAAATTACCCATATGAGCAAAAGTATTTCATTTTGCTTCATTACACAGACACACCATGTTATTATGCATGAAATGTTTGGCTTATTATCACATATTGTAAGAGGAAGAGACTACCATATGGTCACAATCCTTACAGAAGCACACAGCAAACCCCCAGTATTTACACATGTCTTTGTCCAGTACACTGTAATGAGTGTTACCTTACCTCATTCAAAGGAGCATTACTGCAAAAGATGACTCATTCTTGCATCAAATGGGGTAATAAGATCGTAAATGGTTATTTTCCAAAAGCTAGAATTAGCTCAAACTTATGTACGCATGACTTATTCCTTCACCACTAAATTATGACAGTATTTGTATGTAAACTACAGCTATAATCATTAGAGGGTAACAGCCTAATGTGGAAAAGCTTTTTGGAACAAAGTAACATTTAGACTAACCCAGTGATATTTGTCATTTTTGCATTTAAAGAAACCCCACAAAGTTATTCTAGGACTACATCCTAGATGTTGTTGCAAATTCTGTCTGTGATATTTGTCATTTGTGCATTTAAAGAAACCCCACAAAGTTATTCTAGGACTACATCCTAGATGTTGTTGCAAATTCTGTCTGTGATATTTGTCATTTGTGCATTTAAAGAAACCCCACAAAGTTATTCTAGGACTACATCCTAGATGTTGTTGCAAATTCTGTCTGTGATATTTGTCATTTGTGCATTTAAAGAAACCCCACAAAGTTATTCTAGGACTACATCCTAGATGTTGTTGCAAATTCTGTCTGTGCAGTTGAATGAATGCTGGGATTTGCTGTATACATATAAATATGTTTTGTACCTGAAGGCTCTTACTTGCGTCATCCAGCTGAAGGCCCTACAACTGGTGAGCATTTTATTCCCCTTAAACTGAATATAAACCCACTGTAAATCATGGATTAAAATCTACATACAAAGCTAAATTAAAGGTCAGATCAGATTTTTGACTAACCACTAAAAAAGGCTGTAGCAGAGACTTAGAGTAGGATGTGTTTTGCAGAGAAACTAACCTAAAATTTACCAGGTATATCTTCAGACCAAATCTTCAGCTCTCGCTGATTTCACTGAGTGCTGAAGGTTTTAATTCTTTCTGGCAGTCAAGTATGAAGTGTTTTGAAGTGTTTTTTGAGATTTATCTTCTCACATGGTTAGTTGTCTGTTAAATCTAGAGCTCTTTTATACTACAAAAAGCCCCCAAAAACAACAACCAAAAAAAAAAAAAAAACCAAAACAAACAAAAAAAACCCAAAAAAATAACCATCAAAAGTCATAATTCACATTTTTGCACCCAAACAACCTAAGGTGTCCTACAATAGATAACAATATACTACCAAAGATTTCAAACAGTAAGGGGGTATTACACTGAAGTCCTTAGTACACCTCTAAAGTCAGCTGTGATACTCTCAGAATCCATAATGAAACACAACCTCATTATAAAAAGCCCAACAAAAAAAAGAGCAAAACAATAAAACCAACCAACCAACCAAAAAAAACCCCACCACCCTTCTGAATATGAAATGTTCATCTCTGTCTGAATGGCTGACATTTAATCACATATGCTTTTGTCCATTCTCTCATTGATGGAGGGCCAACGAATTCTGTAACTTTATTTTACTTTTTTGTTAAGGTAAAAATTACTAGACACCTGCTTCAGCTATGGGATTTTGTGTAGAAAGTATGCCAAATACATTATTACCAAACTCTTCCCATTTTATCCAGTTAATCTTACCAGGCACTGCTCTCCACGTTTTAAAAAGTCACCATGTCTACATATAATTATTTCCATAATTAAATATCATTAGAACCTTACTTTGAAAGGACAAAGGTAGCTGAGGACAACCAAAGAAGTCACAAAGGAGATTTTTGTCCCTCCAATCCTTTCAGCCACATAACCATGAAGCCAATATATGAGGCACAATGGGATCCCATGGACCAGTTTCATACTGCAGTGTCAATGCCTATGAAAACTTACCAGGAGCTACTGGCAAAGACAAGACACAACTGACTAGCTCTTTCCCTCAAAACAGTGACATCCACATTCTTCTTCCCAGTGCCACAATCACTGATCAGTCCAATTCCCAAACCAATCTGCTCTGCCACACCAAAAGGAAATCCCACCTCATCCACCCACACAGAAGCCAAAGAAAATTTGCTATGGTCCTTGCCTCCCCAGAGGTCATAGCCTCGCACTTTTTTCCTACACTTTAGTGCCTCCATGAAGGTCCTGACTCTATCGCTGTCTTACACTGTCTGCCTCAGTACAGCAGCACTGTTCCATCTAAATGTAAATCTGCTTTGCGGCACCTGCATCACTGTTATCAGACTGCTGTCTCTGCTATATGAAAGAGATGCAACACAAATACAGCAGAAAATGGTCATACCATCATGTTGAATTTGTTCCTGACTTTTCAGTTTGGAGTTTTGTCATAATGAAATCTCTTCTGTGTCACCAAGCAAAAGGATGAACTTCAGTTCATTTGATACAAACCTGGTCTATAATAACAGCCAACACAGCTAATTCCCTTATTTCTGAAGACATAACTATTAAACATGCACATTAATAGCACTAATTACTGGAGTTGGTTGGCTGAGTTATCAGACCAGCCCTATATACCGGAAAAGAGTTACTCAGAAAAAGCTATGATTACCAACATCACTGCTATACCAATGGAAAGAAAAGTCTGTCTGCAAGAAACCAAGATAAAGATGAACTAAGTTATATTAATATTTTGATTCAGAGCATCAGTGTAAATTTGAGATAAATCCCTTGCTGTCCCTACTTACAGTGCGTTGGCTCAGCACTCCAGATGGATTATATGAGCACAAATTAGATCACCTCTACAGGAAATCAAACTGGAAGAAGCTCTGCTTCAGGAGTGCACAAACCCTTATCTATTCCCTAACACTAAATCAAATATGTCATGATCTCATCATGATGGGGATATTCAGTCCAGAAGATGAGATTAAACCTAGTCCAAATTAAAACCCTGGGTAGTTTATGCCATAGATGTGAAATTACATGCTGATGTAGAGACTTAGCCAAATCCTCTAGCCAACAGCCCAATAAGTCTGAGTCTAGCAGACAGCTGTCAAAAAGTAGCCATACAAAACCCAGCCAAACTTCTGTCTATCCCAGTACTCAGTTTCCACCAACAGTCAGTAGAAGATACATGAGGAAGAGTTTGGGAACAAAAAAAAAAGCAGGCATTGCTATTTCCTATGAATACTTTCTAATTTGCAACAGCTCAATGAAATCTTCAGCCAGAAACACCGTGTTTGTCAGCATAGGAAGAATTCTTGTAGATTCCTTCTTTTAGGAAATTATCTGTTTTTCATAAATCCCAAATACCCACAAGCAAAGGGTTGGAGAGGTTACTTAAATGCTACAAGTTAAAGAACCACTACCATTAGGTTGCTACAAAAATTACTCCTGCAACATCTGGTGCTCCCTATCCCTCTGCTGGAAGCTCTTTTACCTTCCTGTAACTTTTATGATTTTATTAACCATTACTATATAGATACTTTAGTTTTATTGAAGAAATAAATAGCTGGAAATTTCAAATCACTGAGCAACACCACAATAAGAAAAAGGAAATATACAGAATGTGAGATACCTGAACTGACACAGACACTGTCAAGTCACAGACACCTCCTGGGTGTGAGAATGAGTTTTCTGCCATCAGTAAAAGCTATTACACTGTCCTGTTTTATACCACCAATGCAGTTTTTACTTCTTGGTTTCCAAGTCACAAGAGAGATTACAGCATTTCCCAGCTTCAGGTTGAATCCATCATCATTCACAGGATGAAGTTAACCTGCCACATTAAGGTAAAATTCTCAGCTCTATTTGCAGATAGCTTTACTTTAGTTTTGTTCTTTGTGCTATAAGCCCTAATGTATTGATTATATTAGGACTGTCAACCAGAAATTTCTGATTTAGGGTGATTTTGGAGTGCACTGCATTAGACAAAAGAGCTAGGAAAGAAGGCAGAAGGAAGTGAACATAAAATTTATTTGCAATTTAAACAAAGATTATAGAATCATAGAATAGTTAGGGTTGGAAAGGACCTTAAGATCATCTACTACCAACCCCTCTGCCATAAGCAGGGACACCCAACACTAAACCATGCCACCCAAGGCCCTGTCCAACCTGGCCTTGAACACTGCCAGGGATGGAGCATTCACAACCTCCCTGGCCAATCCATTCCAGCATCTCACCACCCTCACAGGAAAGAATTATTTCCTTATACCCAATCTAAACCCCTCCTGTTTAGGTTTGAACCCATTACCCCTTGTCCTGCCACTACAGTCCCTAATGAAGAGTCTCTCCCCAGCATCCCTATAAGCCCCCTTCAGATACTGGAAGGCTGCTAGGAGGTCTCCATGCAGCCTTCTCTTCCCCAGGCTCAACAGTCTCAACTTTCTCAGCCTGTCTTCGTATGGGAGATGCTCCAGTCCCCTGATCATCCTTGTGGTCCTCCTCTGGACTTGTTCCAACAGCTCCATGTCCTTTTTATGTTGAGGACACCAGAACTGCACACAAGACTACAAGTGAGATCTCGTGAGAGCAGAGTAGAGGGGCAGGATCACCTCCTTCGACCTGCTGGTCACACTCCTNTTCGACCTGCACACTCCTTTTGATGCTGCCCAGGAAACGCTTGGCTTTCTGGGTTGCAAGCACACACTGAAGCCAGCTCATGTTCATGTTCTCATCGACCACCACCCCCAAGTCCTT
>NDXB01022192.1:31332-71730 GCA_002631895.1 Agapornis roseicollis
CCCCCCCCCCCCTTTTTTTATTTCCTTTTTTAAACTGTGTAAACAAAGTTGAATTTGATCAATACCTTGTAAAACCCAGCTTTTGTCAGCAAAGACTTGTGGTGGGTTTATCCTGGCTTGACATCAGGTGGCCACCAAAGCTGTTCTATCACTGCTGTCCTCAACTGGACAGGGGAGAGAAAATATTATGAAACGGAATTATGACATAAGGACAGGGAGATCACTCAGCAGTTACTGTCATGGGAAAAGCAGACTTAACTTGGGAAAATTAATTTATGAGCAATCAACTCAAAGTAGAATGATGAGAAATAAAACCAAATTTTAAAACACCTTCCCATCACCCCTCCCTTCTTCCTGGACTTAAGTTTAATTCCAATTTTCTCTACCTCCTCCCCACACATCCAGCAGCACAGGGGAACATGGAATGGGGGTTGCAGTCAGTTCATCACATGTTGCCTCTGCTGTTCCTTCCTTCCCAGAGGAGGACTCCTTACGATCCTCCCATGCTCCAGTGTGGGGTCCCCCCCACAGGAGAAAGTCTTCCAGAAAAGACACCAACCTAAGCCCTTTTGGCAGGCTGCAGCTCTTCATAAACTGCTCCAGCATGGGTCCATTCCACAGGTACAGTCATTTGGGAAAAGGTGTAGGTCTCCCACTGGGTCAAAAGTCCTTCAGAGAGCTTTTTCCAGTACAGGCTCCTCTCTCCATGGAGCCACAGGCCCTGCCAGGAACCTGCTCCAGTGCAGGCTTCCCAAAGATTACAGCCTCCTTTGGGCATCCCCCTGCTCCACCATGGGATCCTTCACAGACTGCAGGTGGAGATCTCCCCTGTCCTTAACCTCCATGAACTGCAGGGCACAGCCTGCCTCACCAAGATCTGCACCATAGGCTGCAGGGGAATCTCTGCTCTGGGCCCTAGAGCACCTACTCCTTCGCTGATCCTGGTGTCTGCAGAGCGGTTTCTTTCAGAGATTCTTACTCCTCTCTCCAGCTACAGTTGCTGCTGCAGCAACATTTTTGCCGTCTTAACTATGTATCCCAGAGATGCTACCCTCATCCTGATGGGTTTAGCCTTGGCCAGCCCTAGGTCCATTGTGGAGATTGCTATCATCGGCTTCATTGGACATAGGGGAATCTTCTAGCAGCTTCTCACAGAAGCCACCACTTTAGCCCACCATCTATGAAAATTCTGCCACACAAACCCAATACAAGAATTTATATCTCCATCAAAGTAAGCATCCCTAAAATTATTCACTGAAATCTTCTAAAAAGCCAACAATTTAAAAAAAAAATAATATTAAGACATAATATACTAAGGATAAATGCTTTTGCATGGAAGAGCTGCATACAGAATTGCCAGAGACTTTTCGCTTGTACTATGGGTTTTACTTATTTTAGGTTTTGTACTGTGGTAGGCATCAGTAGGTTTTGGTTCAGGTCCACAGAAATGTTTTCTAGTAAACTAAGGGAACTTGTCCTGCATTATAAATGACTGAAGCCCAATTTTATAGAAGGCAAACTATTTTATTCTACAATCAGTTAAGGCTGAGAGGCAATAAGCAAAACAGCACTGGGCACGGGGAAGCCTCTGCTCCGCCAGAATGTGCACACAGTTCAAAAAACAGCGTTCTTTTTATATAGCTTCCTGGCCGATCCTCTTTCACCGGATAGTGGTCCTGCTCTTCTTCCATTAGGTCGTTGAAGTTTCCAGGGTGCTTTTCCTTCTCCCACTGGGTCTTTCAAAAGCCTCAGGGTCCCCTTATCTTGGCGCGTTTTTCTCCCATTGGGTCTTTTGTAAGTCTCAGAATCTTACCTCTCAGCGGACCTCTCCAGGAAGCGGAAACAGTCACACATCACTCCCAGGTGGGGTTTCGGAGAGGCACCACCTCTAAGCAGGGCTTCTAAAAGGTGGTTACATAGGCGGTGTTTCTAAAAAGGTGTTTAAGTCAGCTTTGGGGGAGGTTTCTAAAAGGCACACACTTGTCTATATCTAATTCACAGCTATAATGATCACACTTATCACACTACATTCTATTTTGACACAAATCATCCCTGTGTTTCTCACATCCTGTGTCTTTAAATTCTCAAATACATGATATACTGATTACTGGGAAGTCTCAGCTAAGTAAGACCAGAATAGCATAATAAATCTACTGAGCCATGTTAATTTTATTTTTGAAAAGAGAATTTTTCAACTTACACAGGCCCTGGTGTATGGTCTGAAGTCTCTGAAATAGATAAACTTATTCTTAATGATTGTTTCATTTTTCTGGCAGAATTAAAAGCCCTGTAAAAGTTCAACAATTATACAATTGATGCATTAATCTGAAGGTTTAGGAAATAAACAAATAAGGATAAGTTTAGCTAAGAAGGATAAATTATTCTTGAAGCAGGAAGCAGATGGGCAGTTGATTAGCTTTAACAAAATATGTTATTCACATGGACTTCAACAAACTGCAGCATATTAGGCTTTGATTAAATGACTTATTTGGTGGCCAAAAGCCAGTAAAAAGAATGTTTATTAAGTTTGTTCTGATTTTTATAGGATGACATGGAAAATGTCAAAAGATGAAATATTCCGTTAACTCAGTAAAACAGTGAAAAATGTAATTGAAGGAATACTATGTCTTTCTATGTACTTGGAAAAAACAAATGAAGGCAGGGAGATGGGAGAAGAGAGGTACAAAACGTAGAGAATGACGTTGATAGCCATGAGTATATATCATATTTAGATGATGCTTGCATTAGCCTTTGTCCATCTGTAATGTAGTAAATATTCTCTTCAAAAGGCTATCAAGGACTTAAGTATATCAGGGAAGGACTAAAACATTATGGGGTAAACTAATGGAAAATTCTAAGGAACAAAGATTTAATGAACTGTTTGATTTTGTGAATGGACAGCTGAGATTGTAGCAAAAAAAAAAATAAAATTAATATATACATGTTCCCATTTGTATTGATAAATCACAGTCATTGAACTAAAGCTAAGAAAAGAATACAGTTCTGGTGTCCTCAGCATAAAAAGGACATGGAACTGCTGGAACAAGCCCAGAGGAAGGCCACAAGGATGATCAGGGGACTGGAGCACTTCCCATATGAAGACAGACTGAGAGAGTTGGGACTATTCAGCCTGGGGAAGAGAAGGCTACGTGGAGACCTCATAGCAGCCTTCCAGTGTCTGAAGGGGACCTATAGGGATGCTGGGGAGGGACTCTTCATTACGGACTGTAGTGACAGGACAAGGGGTAATGGGTTCAAACTTAAACAAGGGAGGTTTAGATTGTATATGAGGAAGAAATTCTTTCCTGTTAGGGTGGTGAGGTGCTGGAATGGATTGGCCAGGGAGGTTGTGAGTGTTCCATCCCTGGCAGTGTTCAAGGCCAGGTTGGATGAAGTATTGGGTGACATGGTTTGGTGTGAGGTGTCCCTGCTTATGACAGGGGGTTTGGAACTAGATGATCTTAAGGTCCTTTCCAACCCTAACTATTCTATGATTCTATGATTCTGTGAGGCACTGGAATGGGTTGTCCAGGGAAGTTGTGAGTGTTCCATCCCTGGTGGTGTTCAAGGCCAGGCTGTATGAAGCCTTGGGTGGCATGGTTTAGTGTGAGGCATCCCTGCCCATGGCAGAGGGGTTGGAACTAGATGATCTTAAGGTCCTTTCCAACCCTAACTATTCTATGATTCTATGATTCTGTGAGGCACTGGAATGGGTTGTCCAGGGAAGTTGTGAGTGTTCCATCCCTGGTGGTGTTCAAGGCCAGGCTGTATGAAGCCTTGGGTGGCATGGTTTAGTGTGAGGCATCCCTGCCCATGGCAGAGGGGTTGGAACTAGATGATCTTAAGGTCCTTTCCAACCCTAACTATTCTATGATTCAATATGGCTATTAGAAAGTGGGTAGTTATCAAAGGGCACTGCAAAGATTTTAAAGGCAGTGCATGATTTGATCAGTGGTATTTACCATGCTTAAGTGTCTATAGGTTAGAAATGTGGTGTCAATAAGTATACGATTAGCAATGTAACCAATATTTTATTAGGTTTTTGAAAAGGTTATGGTAACATGGAATTAGAAATTGCATTTAAATTGCTGTTTGATTGGGGTATGTATTCACTTAATGCAGCTCAAATATTATGAAGCAAATAAAGATTGACCATAGTTGTATTCTCCCAAATCCTCCTAGCATAATATACTCTTCAGCAACTATAGATTATAGCTTTGCTTTCAGAAACTTCTTATTTATGCATAGACTCCTGTATGACTCTATAACTAAATGCCAAAAGACAGCCTAAATATGTGAAATGTCAATAAGATCTGAATATCTTCACCCTCTGGATTATATCTCCTGCTATTGTTGCTGGAAAGTAATCTTTTATTGAGAAGCTTCTATGGAGTCTAATAAAACCTGCATAAAATTTTAAGCTGTAACAATTTCAATTTCCCTTCTCTGGCAGATTGATGAAGATAATTTTTCATCCTTTCATAGGTATCTTCCTTAAATTCTTCCTGAATATATGCATAAAAATACTTTTTTTTCCCCCCTTTAGATCAAAAAGCACTATTTAATACAAAGGGTTGTAGAAAGTATGGATGAATATAATTTCTTAAGCAGTCTCAAGCCTCTCATTGTTTAGAGCTAAAGTCACAATCAAACAATGATGAGAGGAGTTGCTGTGTCTAGGATTTTATCTGCACTGGATCTAATATCTGATCTATTTATTGCATGTTGTTGCTGTTTTGTTTGGGTTTTTTTAATTATACTAGTCTGTCGGGGATATACCAGTCTATGGATGTTACCCTCTATTGCCCAAAGTGTGATCTCAACAGAAATCATAGAATCATAGAATAGTTAGGGTTGGAAAGGACCTTAAGATCATCTAGTTCCAAGCCCCCTGTCATAAGCAGGGACACCTCACACTAAACCATGTCACCCAAGGTTTCATCCAACCTGGCCTTGTACACCACCAGGGATGGAGCATTCACAATTTCTCAGGGCAACACATTCCAGTGCCTCACCACCCTAACAGGAAAGAATTTCTTCCTTAGATCCAATCTAAACTTTCCCTGTTTAAGTTTGAACCCATTACCCCTTGTCCTGTCACTACAGTCCGTAATGAAGAGTCCCTCCCCAGCATCCCTATAGGCCCCCTTCAGACACTGGAAGGCTGCTATGAGGTCTCCACATAGCCTTCTCTTCTCCAGGCTGAACAGTCCCAACTCTCTCAGCCTGTCTTCATATGGGAGGTGCTCCAGTCCCCTGATTATCCATGTGGCCCTCCTCTGGACTTGTTCCAGCAGCTCCATGTCCTTTTGATGTTGAGGACACAAGAACTGCACACAATACTCCAAGTGAGGTCTCATGAGAGTAGATTAGAGGGGCAGGATCACCTCCTTTGACCTGCTGGTCAAGCTCCTTTTGATGCAGCCTAGGATATGGCTGCAAGCGCACAATCAGTCTATAGGATTTAACACATTTCATTAGCTAATTGAGAATAATTCATTAAGCTACATTTTCAAATGTAGCAAAAGAATATTGTATAAGGTGGTAGCTCAGAATAGAAGTACATGTCTAGAGACCTAGTTCACTGGAAGAAAACATACTGCTGTGAGCCCATAGGAGAAGGCTGGTCTAGCTGGGATTTTTGTCCACTGGGTTCAGTGACAGCAGGATCCCATTTCAGCAATTTATTTTTTTTTTTTTTTTCATTTGTTTTCATGATCTCCATGAAATTCAGCTAAATCCATCTTGGGAGCCACCCAGTATGATACTGATCACTTTGAAAGAAGCTTAGACGAAAAGGTTTTTGAACTGAGCATCCCTGTAGCCAGCATGACAAACCTGGCATTTCCATTCCAAGGAATCATGGATGATAATCCCAAGTATAAGGCTAATTTCTTGAATAAATTTATCAAGCACATGTGAAATACAGCAGATCTTAGAGAGATTAGACAGTTCTCTGTGACTCAGCCATCACAACTCAACGACCCTGAAATTCAAAAGCAGCATTATTTTAATGCAAATATAAACTACTTTCTGACAAAATAGGATGTTCTACCCACTTAAGCTTGTCTAGTTTCAGAAAGGATAATAGGTGTTACTGTTTTATATAACAAATTACATTTATAAAGTAGTTTAAAGACTCTTTTATTTAGTTACTTAAGTACAGATGCAATAAATATGCTTTTGTTGTCTTGCAGCTGTGCAAGTTCATAAAAATAGAATGAAATTAAACATGCTGTCACAGGGACAGTTATCAAGATATTACCTTGTACATACTCCTGCACTATGCAATGTCAGAAAACTTTTTAACAGGTAATAGGCTCACCTGAGGGATAGAATTTCCAGCAATAGAGGTACTACTACTGGTGTAGGCAATTTGGGGGTTTGGGGTTTTTTCATCTTAAGTTGGTTAAAGTTTGTGCAGCTTCTTTTGCAATTAGCATGTATTTAACCTACATTTTTTCAGACGTGTACACATCCTATTTGGTTTTTGGTGGTTGTTGGTTTGGGTTTGGGTTTGGTTTGGTTTAGTTTTGGGTTTTTATAGAAGAAAAATATATCATCACTTAACAGAATGCAATTTTTCATGGCAGCAAGTTGAGTATTGATTCAGGTGCAATACATAACTTTGCCAAAAGTGACATTAACAAATATGGAACCTGGTTATATGCTTTTAACAAAACAAGACAGTAGGTTGATTTGGCATTTGTTTCAACAAACATTAAAATTCACTTTTTTATAGGTTTATAGAACTTCCTATGATGCAATGTGTTTTATCTAGAAATTGTACAGGACTCATTTTCAATTAAGTTGTACACTTTGCAAATGAGTATTTTTCTCTCCCTTCCTCCACAAGTACATCATTACTTCTAGTATAGATTTCCAGATAAACAATCCTTGATAAAATTAATTTTTTAAACAATTAATTGGTTTATAAAGCAATACTAAGAACACTGCAGGATACACATTTTCACAGTTTCATATCAGCATCCAGAACCAGTCTCCAGTGCCAGCTGTACACTGCCACAAGGAAATGGGCCATTGTAGCATTGAGGTAGCTATCACAACTGTCAAAGGTAGGCTCGAAGTAAAATAGTACAAACAAAGGGGCTGGGCCTTCTTCATGCAAAGAGCCATGGCTGACCATTGCAAGCCAAACTCTGTTTCAGAGTAGGGAAAAACAAGGGAGGAGCTACTCATTTCAGTCATCTACCAGCTACTGGAAATGTGAATGGTATTCGGCTAGAAATTTTCAGTGAAGTTTTATCCAAAATGCAGTGTCAAGGATTAAAATGTAGTGTTTTTAAAATATATTCTGAAATTCTCTTATTTGCCTTACCCTTTCATGTTCTTCACCTTTACCTGTCTCACAAACAAATACTTAAACCTCTCTACCTATGTTCAATTAGGAATCATTTTCTCTTCTGGCTGAGTATGTTAATAAATATATAGCTTAAATGGAAAAATTGTGTGCTCCTGTCTGAGTATAATATGCCAAAATAGCACCAGAACTATAAAAGAAACTGGATGGTGTCTGCCTTTCTTACTGTCTGTCTTTAGTGTGAATTATGAGTATGAATGTGGCAGAGGTTTTTCCACAGTTTGTGGTAAGCAATCTCAGAAAACAAGCCCTGGTGTTTTATTATTATTTCTATAATGATTTAATTGCTGTTATTGATTTTTTTTTTCATTTTTCTGTGTATAATTCAACACACCTCTCAAAATAGAAATGACCAGGTTCCATTTGAATGCTTTCAGGCCATATTCATCATATCATCATCTTCATTATCATAATTCTTCTAGGAACACAAGGAACATTCTTTACTTTCTAGCACCATTTAATTTGTCAGCCTATCATTATTAAAACTATTCTTAGAAGATCAATAGTAGGAAAAAAATCTTACTGGTATAATACAGTAAAGTTCAAAATTTTTCTGCTTTCAGAGGCTTCTTAAAATTATTCTTTTGATATAACTATTATTTAAAGAACTAGCTTGAAGAAACTGATAAAGGAAAATGCAAAATTGCTCTCCTAGTGCTAAACTTTTGTAGAAGGCAAAGCTGGTTTGGTCAACAAGTACTCTGCAGACCAGGTATTTGCTAAACCATTTTCTTTGCTATGCTGAATGAAATGCTATGATTCATGCCATAAACCTTAGTCTAAAAGAGAAAATTGTATATCTAGCTTATTAGCAATAATCTTGATGCCTAGAATTATTAGGCACTGTATCATGATGCAGACAGTGATTGTGCTCACCAATACAAAGCACTTTCTCCATAAAAGCTTGCAGTGAAACAGCTGTAATAAGTGGATACAGCAAGACAATGGATTGGTGGTGAGCATGAGTAGGGTCTACAGCAAGCATATCTTTTGTAATCAAGTACCCAGCAGTCTGTTGGCACACAGTATCAAAGTTAGTTATAAAGAAAACAACTTAATCTTTGAAACTTTCTCTGATGCCCTGAGGCTATTGCTTCACTATTCTGTCACTTTTCACATTGGTCCAAGTTTTCAGACCCAAGACGATCTAAATGCCTTCACTTCATTTTGCTGTCAGTCCTTGCTATTTTTAAAATGTTCATTTAGTTCTCTGGATTTATTTCCCATGCTTTTTCCCTTACACATTTTGTCAAATTTTTGATTGCTACATACATCTCCTCCAAATACAGTGCAAGTTAGATGAAAATATTCATTAATTTCTTTCAATACTAAGAAACTGGTTGCAAGATACTTTTTTTTATTATTATTATTACTTTCTGACCCTTTCTGAGGTGAATTGACATTCTATTTAACTAGTGGACATCTAAATGCAAGTAACTCTATGGAAAGTCTGCAGTGTGGCATCATCTTCATTCTTCATGCAACTATTCATAAACCTGTGTTTAAAAGGTAAAATAGGTAAATGAAACATCTCTAAATCAAAGATCAGAAATTCATACATTTTTAAGATGTCATGATTACCAGATTAATTTATTAATTTATTTTTTTATTAAACCTTTTCTGATGTTTAGTAAAGTCTCATCCAAACAGAATTGATTCCTTGTCCCCATCCATATCAGTCCAAAGTTAACTGGTTAACTTTCTGTCAGTGCTAGAAGAAATTAATCTGTTTTCCAACAAATTTATTCACAACTCCATCCCACAATCCTAGATACTCTAGACAGCTTGAGAAGAATAATAGCTGCTTGTTTCCCTAAAGAAACAGGAAATGACTGATTTGTGCAACAGGTGATTCTTTGTTTGTCCTGTGCTGTTTTTCAACACTCAGACATTTGAGCTATAATGTGTATTGCAAAAGGTGATACATCTAGCACTGATTTAGCTTTCTAAATGAGCTTGTATCTGAAGGAGAGATGAGATATTTGGAAATTGTAACTGCAGATTTGTTTTTAACAGAGTGAAATCTGTGATCAGCTCCTGGCTAAGAGCCTAATGTGTGGATTTTTGCAGTCCTGTTTTCACTATAATATCGTGTATATTGTTCTTACTTTTTGTTATGATAGAATAACGCACAATTTAAAAAATGTGTTCTCTTCACTCTTAGGTAAGTCAGAATCTTGTATGTTAAGAAATAAAATATCATAAACTAAAATAACTTTTTGCAATAATGAAAATAATATTATTAGGGTTAATGAATATTAGGAGGGAGAAATGAAAAAGCCCAATATGACCCTTCCTTCTTTTCCTACCCAGAGAGAAGAAAGGAAGATATAGGGCTCCCAGGGGTATCAGAGATGCCTGGTTCCTCTGAAATGATTCAGTTCCTGATGGTTATTGTGATAGATTCTGATGGTGCAAAGGAGCAACTAGAAACCATTAGTATTCTATAGGCTGTGGTGATACAGGATATGTGGAGGAAGCTTTCTGTAATTTCTTTTTTTTTCTGCCATTACTTAGGTGAAGTGCTTTGATTTATGCTGAGACAGGTTATGTCTGAGGTACTGTGCTGGAAGCTGGAA
Organism: Agapornis roseicollis; assembly: GCA_002631895.1. Classification (NCBI taxonomy): domain Eukaryota; kingdom Metazoa; phylum Chordata; class Aves; order Psittaciformes; family Psittacidae; genus Agapornis; species Agapornis roseicollis. The sequence goes on from NDXB01022192.1 coordinate 41,293, forward strand.
CTGGCACATTGTCTCTCATTCCTGGCTTGCAAATTGTGATGAAAGCTGAAAGGGAAAAAGTGACATTTGCCATTGTGTGGTTATTTTATGCTTGGATTAGCATTAATTTTTCACCGTTCCACATTTCTGCTAGGAACGCTCTATTTGCCTTTTTTTTTTCTTTGGTTTTTTTTTGTTTTTTTTTGTTTTTTTTTTGCCCGGTCTTTTTCTTCCTGAATAAAGACTTCTTTAATGAATTAGGTTTTGCAGTGTGTAAGGGGAGAGATAAGATTTTTGGCTAAATTGCTGGACTACTGTTTCAGTATTTGTGAATTTCCATGCTTTGTGAGCAATTAATTCAAAGTTTCAGGAAGATCTCTTTGAACAGATAATTTTGAGCTCTCAATTGTGATGAGATTATCTGACTCCAAAGTATTTGCCTTTTGCAGTTCTAATAGATAAACCAGAACACCACACTGTGTATCCCACTTTCTTTATGGAATGGTCTTACCTATTTTTAGTGTCACTAAGGTTGTAAGACTGGATATGCAAAAATTCATGTTTGAATTACATGGAAAGGAATAGAAATTTATGAAAGAGTTAACATCCTGTGAACCAGTTCAAATGAGGTTAGAGTTAAAAGAAACATAAGTACTAGTAATTTTATGCTTTACACCTAGACCTGGCTAGCTGCTTCTTCACAAAACATACAGAAACGTGTTTAAATTCTTATTAGTTTTCTTTATATTTCTTTAGATTTCCTGACGTTTTCTCTTTAATCCTTTAACAAATAGATTTGCACTTATTCTGCTCTACTGAGTAAACTTTTATACAGTTCAAATCACTAGTGAAGTAAGAAAGATATTCAGGTCTGTGAAAAAAAGAATCCTGCTGGTTTTATTTTGGTCTTTCTCAAGTCTTACCTGCATGCATTTATTCCAGACTTTCAGTACAGCGCCTTTCAGTTGTATCCACCACCTTGCAAAGATTTTATCCCCTGGTTTCCTTTTAGCAAATTTCAATGTTTTCATGTAGCTTTCCCTTGGAGAGGAAAAAACATCATTAAGCTTATTTGGGAAGATGGTTGCATCCACAATGAAGCTGAATTTGAGGATATCTTGGTTACTGCAGCACTACCTTTTCCACACAACCTCTTAATCTAACTCCTGAGCCTTAACCAGAAGTTTCTTTTCCTGTGACTCCTCTACATGGCTGCTCTTTGAATACATACAATGCAAGTCTAAAAATTCAATATCAGCAACATTCGCTAGTTCATTTACACTAACTACCCTAATAATAGGATAACCAAAGTTTCATTATAATTGTGTTTTCAGTCTCTATAGCCTTTATGATTTCTTCTGCAATGTTGTATTTGCTATCCTCTTCATTGGGAGAGGTATGCTTCCAAACCTATATTATTCTTTTCTTGAACTGGAATTTTAATCCATCAGAATTCTGTGACCTTTATCTAATCTGAAGCATTCATATGACATTACTTTTCATCAGCATGTCACTTCCCTTCCTGTACTGTTCTATTAGTCATATTAGTATTTCTATTTTTCACAAGTCTTATTTCTAAATGTGCTGTAAAAATGAAATCTGGGGGTTTTTTTGTTTGGTTTGTTTTTTTCTTTAAAAAAAAAATTAAGCAACCACACAACAGGAAAAAACAGATTTAATTCCTGTTTTTGAATGAGTCTGCAAGATATTTTGACTCTGATTAAGTGATGTGTCAGCTTTATGGATTTGTCTGCACTGTTTATTAACCAGTTTGTAAACAATGCATAGTCCTCAGTCTCCCTTGTACAGCCAGAGCCTAGTCTGAATGCATCTCCTGGTTTGATCTGTGGGAATTAACACAGAGGCATATCATGCCCTACAGTTTCTCCCTTACTGGAAATTAGCACATCAAATGGTCATGATTTCTCAAGAATTAAATTATACTTATATGATCCTTGGTCTAAGGAAATCACGATATTCTCTCTGTAACAGAAAAGTCATTCACACAATATTAATATGTATCTAGAAAACTAATTTTTTTTTTTTTTAAATACAAAAAATAAGAACTTGAAAAGCCTACCTGGCACAGAAAGCATCTTTGCTTTTAGAATCAAACAAAAAAAACCCCATAATCTGAGCTGTGATTTCTGGAACGAACTGGAGACGGCACAGAAAGCTGACAGGAAAAGAAATGACATCTTAAATGTGATTTAAAAGAAAAATATGTTTTGTTCCCTGACTGCTCTTAGTCTCAGATGAAAAAAAAAATAATTTCTAAAGGCAAATCCATAGATATTGGCAGTGCTGAAGTATTCTTTCCAGCCAAACCAAGCTGATAAGTTAGTTTCTATGTTCACTTGGCTAGAGGGACTTTTCCCATCCAAAGTGGACTCTCCAGAGAGCAGCTTGCTACTATTCGGTTTGAAACTAGTCAGGTCACTAATGTACTAAAACTGTGCTGAAACACAAGTATTGCAACCTCTTTGCACTCCCTGGGAGTACCTAATGCGGGTACAGCAGAGCTGTTCCTGAATAGGCAACAGCAGCACTTCTTAACATGTGCAAATTGCTGAGCCCAGTCATGACACCAGAGTAGGCAATGCTGGCTAAACACAATGCTAGCTGGAAACAACTGTCAGAGCCCTGTCTGAGAATAGAAACAACTTGTCACCAGCCCCGGAGCAAGATTTGGAGCTGCCCTACGGTGAGGAGTGGCAAACTGATGAGTTAGATGAGGTTGGGCTGAGATTTGCAATGGGGTATCTCATTTTTAGATGAGCGCTTCCAACTTTAGAGTGATCTTCAGCTTTTTCCTCCATATGTGTGTCCTTTAATTGTTGCATTGACACAAATCTTAAAAAAACTTGTCAGCATTCCAGAAGTCAACAGGGGGCAAGGTTTATATGTTCCTTTTTTTTTTTTTTTATGTTTCTGAACAGTCAAAGATTCAACTAAAGCATCATTTAATCTCTCATTACTTAGAAGTGCTTTGAGATGCTGTAAGTTATCATCTTGTTAGGCCAAAAATCATTTATAGTCTCTGGGAGAGACCATTTTTCTAAGTAAAAAGATAAGAGGGTTCAAAGGCTGAAGTTTTAGACAAAAATCTTTTGGGGATCTAACCCTTTCTGCTTAGTTTAATAACAATACCAAAGGGGATAAGGGAGGAAAACCAGTCACAGTTAATGTGAGTATTTCCGATCTAGGTCACATTCAGGTTCAGTTTTGTTTTAGAATTAAATTATCATTCATCAAAAATTAGTATCAAAAGTAGAATTTGAATTTAGGTTTTAAGTATTTGTTTTTCTTGCTATGATTTTGAGATATGATGTGTTGATACAATGTCTTCCTATGCTTCTGCATAGCCAGAGCTACTTTAACAATCAGGCCAGGTTATCCAGCTGAACAGAATTTATGAGCTACAGCAGCTCCCACTTTAAGTTGTAGTAGTGATAAAAGCAGTCTTAATTTCTTTACTATATTGGACTGTGAATTGCAGAGCATCATAACCAACAAAGCCATCCTTTCAGCACGGATACAGTAGTTGTGTCAGGGTGTGGAATTTCCTTTAATTACTCAGATCTTCCAGTTTATCAAAAAAATCGAAAGAAAAACAACAACAAAAAAATATTGGGCTTGAAATGCTCAATTTAAGGATTCCATTTTGTCTTCACTCTTCATCTAGTCCCTCACTGAACTTCATGTGTAGTGTGCAATATACAGAAGAAATGAAGTTCCAAGCCACTATAAAAGTAGATCTTAATGACCTTGAGATTTGGGCTGGAAACTGAGGACCTATTTTGTATTTCTGTGCCATTATTACTTCTTATTTAACAAGAACAGGAGAGAAATACTTTTCTTTCTAGCTATCTAGAGTGAAGTACTTACTGTATTAGCCAGGAAGACATTCAGCCTACATTTGTGGAACACAAATGTTCTTTTCTCCGTAAAATCATATGTTGCTGTATGTGTGCCTGAGTATGGTATTTTTTTAAATATGTATTACATACTTGGGAAAATATTTCTCACTTTGGATTCCCTTTTCATTTACAACAACTAGAAGCAGTTTAAGGCTACCAACTGTAATATCAAATTCACCTAATTTCAGCAGCATTATCATTCCTTTATTTTAGGTCACTATCATGAAATCTATCAGTGCTACCAATATGTTATTTTAGTTTCAAGTAGTGTTTACCTTAAGTATTGTAGATGAAGATAAAATTCATAATTTATTTCTTTGATCTTTATAGTGTGAGCATCTCATAAGCTGTTAAATCATAGTTAGATTTCCTTATAAGAAACTGACCCATACCAGGACATTTTAGATTGAATGAGGGAAAATCCCATGGTATATTGTCACTGCAAATTTCAGTAGAAGCAAGTAATATTTCTAAAAGTTAGGGAATTGTGATCAAAATATTTTTAACTTTGACTTTTATTTTATTGTTCAATATCTGGATAGTCCTTTTATAGTGTCAAAATAAATCTAATTTGTACAGGATGCATCTGAAATACAAGACTAGTAAATCCAAGATGATAATGCATAATTTATGTGCTGTCTTATCTTCTTAAATGGAACAAATTGACACAAGATTAATGCTGCATATAAATGGACTCTGTATTTCTTCAGACATGTATGGTCATCTTTACAAGTTCTTAATCTTTTTAGTGGTATTTTAGAAACTTACTTAACTACTTTAGCATCCTGTTCTTTTCATACCTAGTGACTGAGGACACTACGATGTTTCATGCATTTTAGCTGGCAGGTAATGGTACAGTGGGGCTAAAGCCATTGTTTAAAATGCTATGAAAGACTTCACAGTAAGCACTTCATAAATTAACTGCTACTTACATGTAGTACTTTCTTTGGCTTTGACTTCAGGTTTTTTTTAACAGCAGAAATATCCCAGATATCCATTCCAAGTGGATACTGCTCTAATCTGTATGTCTAATTTGAAAGCTGATTGCAGAATTTTGTTGGGGTGTGAAAGGTTAATTCATGGAAACAGCATTCGAAAAGGAGTTTCCCAGAGGTTCTTCTAAGTTAGCTTCCCTTTCTAATGAAAATAATCAGCAAATGAGCTTTCTATTCTTAATACATAAGAAGCCTACATGCAGAAGTCCTGCAACCGATGACGTAAACAAGGTGCAGTTGGGCTAGAGAGGTGTCAGATATTGATAACAAATCAATAATTAATCTGTTACTTGAAAAATTAAAACATTGAAAATGGTTAAAATAGTATTATTTTAGCATATATGGTGGTGTTCAAGGCCAGGTTTGACAGAGCCTTGGGTGGCATGGTTTAATGTGAGGTGTCCCTTCCCATGGCAGGGGGTTGGAACTCGATGATCTTAAAGTCCTTTCCAACCCTAACTATTCTATCATTCTATCATTCTCTATGCCCTACACTGGAAGTATTCAAGGCCAAGTTGGACAGGGCTTTAAGCAACCTGGTCTAGTAGGTGTCCCTATCCATGGCAGGGGGTTTTGAATTAGGTGATGTTTAAAGGTACCTTCTGTTTCAAACTATTCTAACTGTGCTTAATAATGTTTTTTTCTAAGGGTTAGATTTTGAAATGCTTCAAAATTTTGATGTTTGGGTTTGGGTGTTTTGTTTGTTTGTTTGTTTGTTTTGTTTTGGTTTTTTTAGGTTTTCCTGATCTGGTCAAAACTTGTCATGAACTGGTGAAATATTTTCATCAATCCTAAATTTGCTTTTTACCCTGCCCATTAGGGTAATCCCAGCTGGTGGCTGTGTAGCTTTCTCTTTGAAGATGTCTATTTGAAAGGCTAAGAGATCCATGAATAGATAGTGCTGCAAGATCAGTTAATCTCTCTCATCATGGGAAATGACAAATATAGCCGTATCAGAAAACTCTGAAGTTTTTTTAAGGAAATGATTTGGTATTGACCTCTTCTGAATCATCACATATGGTATATTTAGTGGGATTTGACAAATTTTGTAGAAAATAAAGGACTTACAAGAATAAAGGAACAAAGCTGAAGTTCTTAACTTACAAACTATCATATCTATATGGAATTCTCTATTTATTGTGTCCTTTTATGACTTACAAATGTTTCACAATTTTCAATACAAATTGCACAATTTTCAGAGAAGTCTGAATTGGAGATATTTTGTTCTGCCTTGTCAAAGTAGTCTACCAATTTGTTTTCCTGATGGTATTATTCCCCTGCTGTAGATATTTTGGAGGCTATACAATTAAATTTGTTTTCAAGGCTTTTCTAAGTAATTCTTATGACAGTTTTACAAATCCTAACTATACCATGGGACTCACTGGGCAAGATAATTAAGAAAGGCCTTTATTTTTGCATTCAGCCAGGCATAATTCTTTCTGTCAGGATGCAAAAGGTCATAAGTTAACAACTTTCTCTTTTAGCTGAAGAAGTTATACTTTCTAGGTAGGACAATACAATATTAAATAAAATATAGTGTGCAAGTGACTTGATGTGCAGAGAGTTAATTCAAGAAACTGCATAAGCATAAAGACAAAGTCCTATTTTAAACTGGAGGAAAGATAACATCCAAAATTTTATATAAGCTGGTTTGGACAACTATTCATTATTAATCATAAGTGACACTTCACTGAAAATTCTGCCTCTGAGAAACTTCATCTAAACTAATACATTTCAAAAAAGATTATTTTTAACTCCTGTATGCCCTGCAAGTTCCACAGCAAAGGATGGAGAGCTCAGTGAGCTGTCAGCCATCCTCATTCTGAATTCTGTGTAAGGCAGCATCAGGCAGGCAGAGGCCCAATGTTAAGTGTGTGGTGGGCTAAATGATGAAAGAAAACAATGTTATATACTTTCTCTGGGATTTCTTAATAGCAGTCCTCTTCCTGCAATATTTATTTCTGTTGTATGCTCTTGAGCAAGTTCTGAATTCCTTGGGTTTTTTTCTAATCATGAATGGTGTTTCCTTTCTACTGCAAATTCATTCAGAGCATATTTTGCAGTATTTACTCAGTAGATCATGCAGTGCAGAGAATATTCTCTAAGTAGAGAACAATGCTGCGTCATTCTGTATTTCAGTCAGATCACTAAATATAATTTCCAAATTAGATGGTGTCATAATCCTGTACAAGTAGTTAATAACATCTAACAAATGGGACTTGTTTCAAAGTGTCTTTCTCAAGCTGGGAAAGAAGGTATGAATTAGCTAAGTGGCAAAGTGACAAAATTCACAGTAATTGTATCCTAACATGCTTTATGCCATTTGTAACTTTTCAATATTCAAAATGTTCTTTTCTATATGGGTTTTTATGACATGTTATCAATATGTTTCTTTGAGTAGCATCAAGAAAGCTGTATGACTATACACTTTTCCCACATTCTCTTCAGCAGTAAAGCATGCAGATTTTCAAATTTTAGTAAGGTATTGGAGCTACTCTTTCTACAGTGTTGGGTTTTTTTTTTTTTACTCTGTACCATTGTGTTCAGGTGACAAAGTAGGAATAGGAGTAGTGTTTGGAGAGGGTTTTTCTGAGGCAAGAAAGTAAAATTGATGCAGCTTTATGAAGTCTGTCGTAGTTTAAACCCAGCTAGGCAGCACATTCACTCACTCAGCGCCCCTCCTCCCCCCCCTTCTTGCCCTCCCCTCTTTCCTCCCCGGGAAATCTACTCCAGGGGAATCTACTCCATAGTCCAGACACCATGACTGGGGAAGCAAAGGCTCTCCTTCTGGGTGTTGTTGAATCTTTGGAATGTCCTGAGACAGAACATCGAGAATCCCAAAGGGAAAGGAATGAGCACCTGAACTTCAATCAAAAATTGTGTTTAATCTTGCATGTTGCTGAGGAAACAAACAAAACATTGTCATTTTGTATACCTTTGAGTTTTCTAAATGCAAACTTTTTTTATTGGTATAGTCTCCACAAGTGATAAAGGTTTGGATTTAGTCATGAGGTCTCTCAGTCAACTGAAGGAGGTACTTGTCTCTCTCTTAGAGACAGAAACATGGTTGGTGTCAGGAGTGGTTCAAGGGAAGAAATGAACAGTTCGTCAGAAAATATTTCAGTTGCACTTTGCAAATGTGGTAATATATTGAATCCTTCAGAACTGAAAGTATTTCAGTGGCAAACTACAGCAGTGAATACCTGATTAAATGGACACACTGGAAGTATGTAAGAATCTTGTTTTAACGTTAGTTGTGTATTCCAGTGCCCACGTATAAAATATGTTGACATAACAGTGGCAGCATATATTTCTGTATATGCCAGAACATTCCCTCTACTACTAATTATTTTATGTCAGTTACTTCATGCAGTTAAAATTAATGAGCCACTTTATATCAATCTAAAGAAGTCATATGCAGGCATAGATATGTATTGCTTCAAATTGTTTTGTATGTGGCTTAACTCATACAATTTAAACTTAGTGTGAATGTGCCAGTGCTTAGTTTCAGTTACTGTTTTCCTTATTACATCATTGTAGACTTATACAGCAGTCCAGAGACTCGTAAGTTAAGTAGCTGTTCAGTGTTGGGCTTCAATATTTTGTGTGTTATATGAAATGTCATAGTGATTATGCAGCCTTGGAGAATAGGGTCATGCAGTCTCAGTGAATTAATTATAAACCTATATGAAAATGGACACAGCTTGCTATTTCTCAGTAACAGCAGAATAGGAAAGAAATTTATTTTTCATTTAAAGGCAATGTCTACGGATTGCATGTTTCATTACACCAAGTTCTACAGCCTCCCAGTCTGAGTTAAGTCTCTAGCTGACAGGAAGCAGAAAAGTGTTAGTCTTGCTCATTTTTTTGCACATTTCTGCCCTTTCTAATTAAATGGCTTAAAACTCACTGTGATGACAAGCGCTAACTTCCTGAAGTTTTGCACTGTTTTATGTCATCCAGAGACAACTAGAAATGGTTGTGTCCAAAGGAAAAGGCAGTGAAGTGACAACTTGTGCTGGCCTGCAGGAATTTGATCACCATAATCTCTAATGGAGAAGCTAATGTATGTTACCATTGGACCATGTGTAATGAGTTAAGACTGGAGGGAACAGTGCTTCCTCTACTTGAATATGTTTGATTAATTTGCAAAATATTGCTGCAGCTTTCATTTTTATCTCTGACTGGTAAAGACCTTCAATTTAGACCCTTAATTTAATTATTACTGCTCATTTTTTAACTTTGCAGTTTCAAAGGTATACATTGAAATGAAAAATCAATTGATAAATCACTAATTTTCACTCAAAAAGTTAAACTAAGTGATAAGTAGGAGGATAGGAGGATTATTATGTCTCTGGTGCTAACGAACCAATTAGACTGGCATAAACATTACTGCACGTGCTTCAGAGGCTGCCAGGAGTGATGAAGACTGTTGGAAGAAGTAAAGGACCCTCAGAGACCCCTACCACAATTCTGTACGCATGCGGGGAGCTTTCTGCAAAATGATGTGATCCATACGTAGCCTCATGAATATGCATGTGTGTCCAGGGACTATATAAGGATGGCTTATGTAGCAATACGGGGACACACGTTAGGAGGAGTTATCCCCCGTGTCTCCCAGCGCCGCAATAAAGAATACCTGCTTGTCAGCTTGAAAACTTTGTTGGCAAGTTTGTTCCTGGAGTTTTCTCCGAATCATACCTTTATCAACCATTTCCTCTGTATAAGAGACATCTATATTATCACAGGGAAATGCTGTTCAGTTCACATAATTTATCAAATTAAGATCAGAGCAGTGTATTGACTTTTTTTTAACTGCTGTATTATTGATTGCCATATGAACTATATGGTGACATATATGAACAATAAATGAAATATACCTTCACAGAATCATAGAATCATAGAATGGTTAGGGTTGGAAAGAACCTTAAGATCATCTAGTTCCAATCCCCCTGCCATAAGCAGGGACACCCCATACTAAACCATGCCAGACAAGGCTTCGTCCAGCCTGGCTTTGAACACCACCAGGGATGGAGCATTCACAACTTCCTTGGGCAACCCATTCCAGTGATCAGTATTTGTAATAAAACATTTATAAAATATTTTCTTGAAAAAGTATACTTCCTTTTGAAATGTGCAAGTAAGAAGTGAGAAAATCAGTTGTACTAATGGGGAGAAATTAGAATTGCAATGATATTAAATATGCACAAAACCTCATCATCTTTACACTGTCATTGATGATTGAGTGCTTAGATAGCACTCTCATTTCTTAATGTAGCCACATAATTTGGAATATTGCATTCAAGAGAAGGCTGCGTGGAGACCTCGTAGCAGCGTTCCAGTATCTGAAGGGGCCCAATAGGGATGCTGGGGAGGGACTGTTCATTAGGGACTGTAGTGACAGGACAAAGAGTAACGGGTTAAAACTTCAACAGGGGAGGTTTAGTTTGGATATAAGGAAGAAATTCTTTATTGTTAGGGTGGTGAGGGACTGGAATGGGTTGTCCAAGGAAGTTGTGAGTGTTCCATCCCTGGCAGTGTTTAAGGCCAAGCTGGACGAAGCCTAGTGTGGCATGATTTAGTGTGGGGTGTCCCTGCCTGTGGCAGGGGGGTTGGAACTAGATGATCTTAAGGTCCTTTCCAGCCCTATCTATTCTATAATTCTATTCACACGTGCTTTTTGTATACAAGAGGTAAGTTTATAAAAATTATTTAGACATATTCTTGGATGAAAACGAGCATAACAGATATAGACAGCATTGTGGTGTGCATGTTCATTATAGGTACTGTTGCTAAAATATTTGAAATTATAGAGGACTAACTATGCTAGTGCAGTCTGTGTTTGCATAAGACTACTGCCAAGAAAATATTTTGAGGGAGTGGGATATAAAAACTTGCCAAAATGGAAAACTGCTGCCATAAGAACAAGTTAAACTTATGAAGACTAGCATCACCTAACCTAAGTAAAATCACCTGGTTTAAGAAAAGCACTGAGAGCAAATAAATGAAAACAAGCAGCTCATGGAAGCGAAAATCAGTTGGCATGGCATGCTGGGCAGTTGGATGTGTCCGGCTGCAAGACATTGTGTTCCAAAGAGGTGTCTATGTCTTCTAAAGACTAATGGAGACATAAAGTATTAAACAGCATGCATGTACAGAAAGAAATTCCTTTAACTTTGCTTTTTATTGTTACTAGTGATCTATAGAGATATGCGGATGTGCAAAGGCAGAATGCCATTTCTGATTCCTACACAGTTCCAGTCTGACAGTTGAAGAAAAGTACTGTAAACATAGCAGAATTTTTCATGTGAGGTTACTCCAAGCAGCTAAGAGTTTATGTCACTGCAAAGATGATGATCAGTAACTGAATTTGTCCAGTGGCTTTGTGTATCCTAACATGAAAAACACTTTGTAGATTTTTTTTCACAGTTATGCAGTGGAAGATGTTGATCATAGAATAAACACTTCTCCACAAAATCTGATGCATTTTCACTTACAGGTTTTTTTAATAACATTTTATTTTCAAGTCTTTTAGTATTAGAGTATCATGAATCCCACTGCATAATGTTTACAGGTTGTAATAAACAGGGATGATTTTCCATCCGTTGCCTATCTTACGTCTTTCCAGGTGACCTTAAGAATAGAGTATGTTCATAGGATTTATTGAAGCTTTATGACTTCAGGCCAGCCATTCAAATCTTTAACCAAATTGACATTGCTTTTATCTCATGTAAGTACAAATCACTCTCACAAAAATGCTGCAAGTCAGGGAAGAATAGTTTGGCCTATAGCAACTTTTATCTGAGAACTTTAGAATGATTTGTAGACTATTAATTAGTTGATATTTATGGCACTTTTTGTGGCAGGTTCTACTGTTTATCTACAATAAGCAGGTGTTTTCAAAATCATTCAGCAACTGGCTCTAGTGAAACTGAAACTTCCACTGCTTTGTGTATGTAGTCAGGGCTGGTATGCATCTGGGTTTAGGGAGAATGAATGACAAATGTAAGTGACAAAATGAGAATTACATTTGTACTGTTTTCTAGTCTATGTTTCCTCAGCTCTTTGAGCTCTATAGGTGAAAGTGCTTTTAGTACACAGGACTTCTTACGCTTAGTTCACATGTTTTTTAATCTTTTGTTTCAAGAGAAACAACCCTAATTCTTCAAGAGTTTTTTAAACATCTCTGTGTTGTTTAGATCCACTTTGGGCTATGTATGGTACTGAGAATTTATGTGAGTGTAACACAGTTTTTAAACAGTCAGCAAGGAAGATTTCCCAGGATTATACAAATTATAGTTGTCAGTTCTGAGTACTTTTCTTAGAGTTTCTGGCAGGTTTCTTTTTTCTGTGCTACTATGACTTGACATAAATGAACCTGTAAAATCATGAAGACCAGGTGCCTGAAAATTTTTGAATTCTAGTCACCACACTTCAAAAACATCTGGATAGCCAGTGGGAAACAATACAATGAGGGAAATTTCTCCAGGCCTGGAGATACATGAAGAATGAAAGGAGAAATGGGGGACAGCAGAAAGTGAATTATACATAAAACACTTCTACATGGATCAAAGAGAGAAGAGGGGAAATAGCGAAAAATAGGGAGAGCAGTTTCAGCCTTTGCTTCTTTTCTCTGTGGAAGTGTCAAAGCTTTCCGCAGAAATTTGATCATAGTCTGATTTTGGGGGAAAATCTGATTTCTTCCATTTTTGTTTAACTGCCATAAATGCTATACAGAAATAGAGGTATGGTTTCTGGTTTTCATAAGTAGGCCAGCTGCTTACACAAAAAGCATTCATTCCCTAAAGCCAAAGAATCATTTGAGCCTTGTGATAAAATTATGAATATAGGTTATTTATACATGTCACTGGAACAATGGTGGTCATAACACAAATTTCAGTGGTGTCAGGAGTTGAAATGCAGCTTTTCTTTCAGCAGGTGATGCACTTAATATTATATTGGTCAAACAGGTTTCTTGAAAAATATGTACAATTTCCCACCTATGCATGCAAAATGATGATACTTTTCCTCATCTTCTAGTGTATATTTTTTTGTTCTTTCTTCAATATCAAATATTGGCTTTTGTTAAAAAGTAATGTATATATTATGCAACATTTCTATCTAATGAATAATATCTATAAAGAGATAAAAATTAATAATGAATAGGCTATGTAGTTGGTGTATAGTTATTTTTTTTTCTGAGACCAGCTATGTATCTGTAGTTTATTCAGGTATTATCAGCCTGAAGAAGCTGACAGTTACTTTGACATTATCACCTCTCAATACCATCAAGGTATGAAACATTTTCAAATTAAATTCACAGCTGTGGATTTATTTTTAAAGTATGTCTTTCTTCCATAAAAGTTAGAAATTAAGGGTGTTCATTATGGATGGACATGTTGTTCAAATGTAGTCTGCAAAACTGCTCCTGCAGAAAGTGCAAAATTAAACAGAAGCTTCACCATTTAATTTTAGAGTTTGTATATCTACACATTCCCAAGAACAAAATGTGTGATTGAGTGTATCACAGGGAAAGACAGTTACTCCTTCGTGTTAGGAAGAAGTTAAATTCAGTTCTACAAGAGGAATATTGACTCTGCTAAAAAGGCAGAGAAATCATTCCCGGTCTTGTCTGAAGGACTTTCTATACTTTTTTACAGCAATTGATCATAGACAAAAAAAACAAACAAAAACAAAGCCAAAAAACTTCAGCAAGGAGCAGGATTCCCTTTTCTGAAATAAGAAGCCAGAAGTGAGTCACCAGGTACAGGCAAATAAGTACTATGTGTATCCGATGGGGAGGATGGGAAAAGCAGGGCTGCTGCCAGGGCACTTGGTGTGTGCCAGAGCCTGGGAGCTCAGTATGGTAGTGCTCTTCTAAAGCCCATCCTTGGACTTTGGTACATGCCCACCCCACTGTGTTCCTCAATTTTTGTTCACAATGAAACTACTGGATGCTGTTCACCACATGGCATCACTTACTCAGATAAGCATAGACACATATAAAACACAGCTCTGATTATGGTTGAAAACAGGCTATATGAAGTTGGGTCTAGATTCTAGTAAGAATTCCAAACTAGGACAATTCAGCCTGCTTTCTGTTGTTGATTTCTGTCATTTATCTCAAAAAAAAAAAAAAAAGATCTCTCTATGCTATAAAGGAAATAGGTGCAATAATTTCTCTACACATACTATTCTTCATGAGGAATATTTTTTTTCCTAGATATACAAACTTTGAAAGATAGCATATTACTGGAAAAACACTGCATATATTAAAATAAAATTTTATTGAGATCAAGACTAAAATGCCAGTAATATTATTATTAATATTTTCATTTAATATATTATTAATTATTAAGTAATGTTTAATGAACATTTTTACATTTCATATTTAATACTAAATATAATATTTAAATATTTGTTACTTATATTTACTTGTAATTATTTAATAAATAATTATTTTCTTTCCCATCATTTAGTTTTATTGCAATGATTAGCTACGAAATTTCTCTTTATGTTTTTAGGATGTCTAGTTTTCTCTTCCATTGTAAGCATTCTTTCTGTTTTTTTATTTATTTCCTTCCTTCATTTTTATTTGTTAAACCAAAACCATGGGTCAGCACACATACATTTAGGTAATATTCATATTGCACCTGATACCCATGTTCTGACTTTGATTTTTTTGGTGCCAGTGGAGTTACTGAAGTGATGGCTTTAAACTGTGCTTTTGGATGGTCATCTCCAAAGTGCGTGTAAAGGGTCTCTGAATTCTGTGCAATTTGAATCAAGTTATATTGGTTAGTACTTCAGAGTCTCACTGAAACCATTAACGTACAGTATTACATAGCGTGTTGTTTCCTGAGCAATATTGGCAGAAAATGTCTGGCTCCAGTGGGCTGGAGGCTTGAATGCTAAATTAAGGATGTTGTTCTCATCTAAATTATTTTAATTATATCTTTCATGAGCATTAAAATGAATAAATACACATTAAAATAAAATACACAGTGGTTACTTGCACTAAACAACAACAGAGATGCCAGATGCTAGTCACAAAGGTTACTGAAGGACTAGAAAACACTTTACACTGTAGGGATGCGGGCAAACAATGATCTAATAGGGTATCGCAGAACACCCGCAAAATTACCTCAGTGAAAAAATTCTGTCCAATTGAGCACTCCAGACACGCACCAGTGTGATAAGAGTGTTTGAGTTATTCATAGAAGAAACATTTGAAATATAAAAGAGTAACAAATAATAAAAAAGCATAAATTGTAATGTGCAGAATTTTCAGCAAATGAAAAACGTTTCAACCACAGTTAAGAATACATTAACTTAAAAAAAAATCTGACATTGAAACTCTTTCTTAAAAGACTGTACCTATGGTCAATTTTTCACCTTTATGCTGTTAATGCCTCTAAATGATCTTTTGAAGATCTGAGAGGCACAGTTAAAATATTCTTTTAATATACATCAATTTTAAATAGGTAAAAAAGCATATAAGCACACAAGAAATTTCTTGGTGATCTATTTCATGTTTTATTAAAGCACGCTTCAGTATGCTTCCCATTACCCTAGAACTTGATTCTTGTTTAATCTGTATGTTTCTAAAAGGAATATTTTATCCTAAACTTCAGAGCTTTAGTTCATCAAAATTAAATATGATTTGATTTTTTTTTATTATTATTATTTCAGCTCACCATATACAGAAAAGACCAGCCATATTCTGAAATTCTATCACAAGTTAATTTGTAGACAGGTAGTATTTGCTTCTTTCTTGATAGTGAATTCAGTTAACAAACAATAACCTGGATACCTCTGTGATTAGCAGGGCAATCTATTTTTAAGCATTACAAGTGTACTGTCTTACAATTCCTGAAAAAAACCCAGCATAAATTGCTTCTTATTTTGAAGCAGTCTAAGTCAGAAAAAAGAAAAGAAAAAAAAAAGGGGGGGGCGGGGAGGAGGTGGTGAGAGAGAAATTAATTTTTATTGAACTACAGCTGATTTGGAGTCTTGAAGTTTCCATAAATATCACTTACTTAATAAAGAACTGTTTGATGGGTTGTGAAGTCATTCAGACTTGAAACCTTTTGTTATAACCCTCTGTTAGCAAACTTTTTCCCTGTTTTAAGTTTTAAAAGTTCTACTTTTCCTGTGCTGAATTCTGAACAAGTAAAACATTGTATTTGTTTAGGCATGATAAATAGGACAGCATTTGTAGCATTAGAGGAGAATTAATTTACCAACCTATAGCAGTAGGCCTCCATCCCACAATTCAAATTTATGGAGACCATTTATATGAAAGTCAATAGCAGCATTTTACATCATTAAAATAAACAATATGATCCATGGGATGACAGTATAGCAGCTCTCCAGGACCTAAAAATTTTACTAACAGATTTTCAATTTGCTCTAGTATTGAAAATCTATGGAAAGCAGTTCCAGAAACCTCTTTGAGATTCCTCTCTTATGGCGGGTGTACAGGTGTTTGGATTCACAGTCTTTTGCTTCTGGTTATGTTACTTAGTAAATAAATTAAATTTCATGCTGATTACGTAAACTACACCAAGATTTTTTGATTACTATGAAATTTGTAGAAGATGTCACTTGGTACCTTGCTCACTATCTAAAATGTGATAATAAAGTAATAATACACTTTAAAATTTTCATTGTAATAGCATTTTGTTTTGCTCAATCATAATGCTGGTTGTTTTGTATTAATTGAAAAAGGTATTTTTATATGAATTCACTACTGTTGCAGGATACTTTGGAGGATGACGTTTGAGAAACTGTTCTTCTAAACAGACATGATATAAATCCTTGAAGGCAGTGATAAAATTTCATTAATTTTACAAGCACTGATTTCACTGAGAATTCATTTTTTTCTGATTCTATAGACATTTTCAGAGGACTTTTCTCTCTTGCAACTCTGTAAGTCAGATGTGGTCAGCATATCTCCCAGCACATTTCATTGTGATCACAGGAACAAAATTGAAAGCTTCAGGCAAGAATACGTACATGCACATTTCATATGAAACCACATGCATAACACTATCAAAAAAATGTCTCTTCTAAATGGAGGTCTGAATCTCTCAATGAAATATCCATTTTACTGTTACAGATGGGAACTTAGCTTCTAATTGTTGCCTTCTTCTTTGATGTGCAATAAGAATAATGTCTGTAGGCAAACTTTCTGTGGAACACATCAGATGTAAGCAGTTGCAATGAAACATGATCACGCACATCTCTTAAAAGGTCTTGAGCTAAGTGGTGTATTACTTACAGTTGCACAGAATTTAAAAGTCATAGAGTAGAAAGACCAGATAGTATTTATTAGCATACATTAATTGCTCATAATTTTGTTCTGATAATAAAGCCACATTTTATATTGATATTTCTATTTTCCCTTCTCAACATCTACTTTTTTCCCTCTAAAACACAAAATCTGCTACAATGAAATTATTTGTCAAGGCAGCTATTATTTGCATCGCTGAAGAATTTTAAAAAAATCTGGTATATATTACCCAGGACAAAAAAAATCTTGATGCAATTTATGTAATTTTGTAATTCATTAATTCATCTTATCCCTTGAGGAAGCAAAAGTAAGTCTCAATTATGCATCAAAGAACTGTATCTATAAAAAGTTGCTTTTCTTAGTCTTTGTTTTATGTTGGTAGATAATAAGTAAGTCAGGCAGGTTTATAGGTATATACCTATATATATATATATAAAACTGGAATTATCAGGTTGGTGTTTTAAAATTTTGGCATATCTTCTGAAACAAGAAATTCTATTTTTCCAAAATAAAACATTGATTTAGCTTATGGTTACTGATTGTATTATAAATCTTTAGAATCTTCTTTTAGTAATATACACAGATACTGTTCTGGAGACACTAAATGAAATAACAAAGGAAACTTTAAAATTGTTCAGGTATGTCTGCAATCCCTAGTGGCTCGAATGCTTAAATTCTAGGTGCTAGAATAATGTAGACAGAAAATAGTTAATATGAAACTGATTTTGCAGTTTTGTGACTAACTATAGTGTTGATCACTTATTATGTCATGTATGTATGGGGCATTCATTGAGCAGCCCAATTTCTTATGACTTTTTTAATTGTTAACTGGAAGAAGTTAACAAAAAAAATTGAAAAGGAAATAAGGTTTTAGCAAAATGCTTTTATTTGTTGGAAGGCTATAAGCCAATCTCAGTGGTTTAGGGGAAAAAAAAAAAACAAAGCAACAAAACCAACACAAATAACCAACATCCCCAAACCTTCCCAATTCATGAATATTAAACTTAGTAAGCACTACAGCTAGATTTAAGTTCAGATGCTGTTTTTGACCTATGCTAGCCAATGCAGAGAAGCATTACAGAAGTTGCATTCAAAGCCAGGAATCAATCAGAATTTTTATTAGTGTTAATAACTGTATTGTGGGCAGTTTCCATAACTTGCTCTCAGAACAGTTCCTGGATTATTTTTAAGATACATTTGTAGTCACATGACCCAAACCAGATTACTTCTTTTAGCCTTGATTGCTATAGCCATTATCTGGCCTGAAGGACCATATTACTTACATTTTGTGAGGATAACAGGCATTTTACTATTTAGAAAGAGAGAAAATTAGACTCATGTGATCCAAACTGAACATTTTTCACACTGAATGGCAGATTAGCAGTGGAAAATGAAAGTGATAGACTCAGTCATTACTTAGGAAAATCCATCAGAGTCACAGAAATTGCTGATGTTTGGGGCAGGCTCACAAATTCTAGTGAAAACAGCACAGCTATTAAGCAACCTGTAATGGAACCCAATGCAGTTCAGAAGTGTTGGTCAGAAGTGTTACATTATGTCCTTACCTAGGACATAGGGAAGCTAGGGACCAGGTTAGGAAAGCTAAGACCCAGTTACAATTAAAATTGGCTGGGGATGTGAAAGATAACAGGAAAGGATTCTCTAGGTATGTAGTGAATAAAAGACAGACTAGGGACAATGTAGGTTCCCTCTGGAAGCTATTGGGTGAACTGGCTATGCTGGATTTCGAGAAGGCTGAGGTTCTTAGTGACTTCTTTGACTCAGTCTTCACTGGCAAATGCTCTGACCACATCACCCAAGTCTTGGAAGGCAGACACAGGGACTGTGAGAAGGAAGACTTTGGGCCCACTGTTGGGAGAGGATCTGGTTCGAGACCATCTTAAAAACCTGAACGTGCACAAGTCCATGGGACCTGATGAAATCCATCTGCGGGTCCTGAAGGAGCTGGTGAGTGAAGTTGCTAAGACACTGGCCATCATATTTGAGAGATCATGGCAATTAGGTGAAGTTCCCGAAGACTGGAAAATGGGAAATATAACCCCCATTTTCAAGAAGGGGAAAATGGATGACCCAGGGAATTACAGACCAGTCAGTCTCACCTCTGTGCCTGCCAAAATCTTGGAACAGATTCTCCTGGAAGGCATGCTAAGGCACATGAAAAACAACGAGGTGCTTGGTGGCAGCCAGCATGGCTTCACTGGGGGGAAATCCTGCCTGACCAATTTGGTGGCGTTCTACGATGGGGCTACGGAACTGATGGAGAGGGGTGGAGCAGTTGATGTCATCTACCTGGACTTGTGCAAAGCTTTTGACACTGTCCCACACAACATCCTTGTCTCTAAATTGGAGAGACATCAACTTGATAGATGGACCACTGGGTGGGTAAAGAACTGGTTGGATGGTCACACGCAAAGAGATGTGGTCCATGGCTCAGTGTCCGGCTGGAAGCCAGTGACGAGTGGTGTCCCTCAGGAATCGGTGTTGGGACCGGTCTTGTTCAACATCTTAGTCACTGACATGGACAGTGGGATTGAGTGGACCCTCAGCAAGTTTGCTGATGACACCAAGCTGTGTGGTTCAGTTGATACGCTGGAGGGAAGGAATGCCATCCAGAGGGACCTGGAAAACTCAGTTGTCACATTAGTGTTTGTGGATGTAAAAGATACAATAATCATTAGATGGATTTCACTTTGAAGGAAGTATTTTCTTCCAGTGTAAGGAAAGTGAGATTCATGACAAAATAGTCAATTCCTTTTAAACTGAAGAAAACCATGGCAGAGAACCCAAATAAGTAGCACTGCAGGTACTCATATGCACACAATATACAGTAGAGAATACCAGATCAATGTAATTATACATTTAGCATACAAAATCTAATTGTTCTACTGTGCTACATATATCAAAAAATATGCATTTTCATACTAAAAAACGCTTCTGTCAAATAGCTATTAGAAAATTATTGGGTTGAGGTTGAAGTTATTAAGTCAAGAGTAATTAAATTATGACACTTTAACAGAACTTTTACTTCAGAACGCCTGAGTCAGATTTTGTGTTTCTATCACTACTGACGTATGCTTGTTCTAAATGTATGTAGTTCATTAAATTTAGGAATCTTTCTACCTGAAAGAGATAGTTTTTACTGCTTTTTCACTTCTTCTGAGCAAGAAATCTGAATTAATGACAATTATGAATATGTAAAGGCAGATCAGAATTAATAAGGAAATTGATTAAGTGTTCAGTATCTTCTTTCTCTAAATAATGGCATATTTACATTTTAAGCAAGTCTTATGAAGCAGGTCTTTTGTTTTATTCATGTCTTGATTTTTTTTTTGTAATGGTCATTTTAGGATACTTACCCAATCCTTTTGGCTCTACATTGATGTAGAAGTAGGTAGCATAAACTTTTATAGTGGGTATGTTTTAAATCCTTCTCCTATAAATTGGATATCTGAACAGACTTGATCAATCTTATAGAATCATAGAATAATTAGGGTTGGAAAGGACCTTAAGATCATTTAGTTCCAAACCCCCTGCCATAAGCAGGGATACCTCACACTAAACTATGCCACCCAAGGCTCTGTTCAACCTGGCCTTGAATACAACCAGGGATGGAGCACTCACAGCCTCCCTGGACAACCCATTCCAGTCCCTCACCACCCTAACAGGAAAGAATTTCTTCCTTATATCCAATCTAAACCTCTCCTGTTAAAGTTTGAACCCATTACCCTTTGTCCTGTCACTACAGTCCCTAATGAAGAGTCCCTCCCCACCATCCCTATAGGCCCCCTTCACATACTGGAAGGCTGCTAGGAGGTCTCCACGCAGCCTTCTCTTCTCCGGGCTGAACAGACCCAACTTTCTGAGCAGATGCTTGTATGGGAGATGCTCCAGTCCCCTGATCATCTTCATGGCCCTCCTCTGAAATTGTTCCAACAGTTCCATGTCCTTTTTATGTTGAGGACACCAGAACTGCACACAATACTCCAGGTAAGGTCTCACAAGAGCAGAGTAGAGGGTCAGGATCACCTTTGACCTGCTGGTCACGCTCCTTTTGATGCAGCCCAGGATATGGTTGGCTTTCTGGGCTGCAAGTGCACACTGTTGGCTCATGTTCATGTTCTCATCGACCACCACCCCCAAGTCCTTCTTCACAGGGCTACTCTGAATCTCTTCTCTTGAAAGTGTTTTGAAGAACTTTCATGAGCCTACAGCTTTTAAATTCTTAAAATCCCATTTAAACTTTTCTCAGTTTTATCTTTAACAAAGAATTTATAGGAAAGCTATGCAGGAATAGCAATAAAGAATACATTGCAGTGCATGGCATTCCATTTCTTTGTAGCTGGGGAGATTAATGAACTTGCCTGTAGCTTGGCCACTGCTATCTCTAGCGATACAGAAATAAAATGCCCATAACTGCAATGCAGTCTCTTTTGGTTAGGTCAAATGCAGCTTTCTGTTGAGTTAGGTTACTCTAGAATGTTTTTCTTTCTCATTATTACTAAATTAACTATATTTTTACTACAGGATGTCAGTGATTAATTCATTCTATCAACAAAATGTGAATGTAATTAATTTAATGAATGTAATGATTAAGCCAAATTAAATTCAAAGTGGGCAACTAAGATTAGAGACTTAAAACTTAGACAACTAACTATGTGATCTGATTTTTGAAAGTACTGCTTAAAAAAAGTAAGGTCTAAAATGAAACACATCTGAAAATGGCATATTATAGTTATGGTATGGAATTTAAGGACTACAGGAAGCAACACATTGTTCTAAATGTCTACACATTAATCAAAAGCATGACCTACCTAATATGGATCAGATTCAAGGAAATATTTCAAAAATAATTTATAATTAGACCTACTTATTCAGTAACCACAATTCACTTGCATATCAGAATATTGTAAATGTTTTGTCCTGATTTTCTGTATTTTGTTATCATAAATTTCTTTGCATTCAGGAAATTTGTTTCCTGTAACATTCTGTGGTATACAATCAGGATTTCCAAACAGGCTTCTAAGGTTACATTCCAAAGTTCTTCTAATTCCAGAGAAGTGTTCTTTTTGCAGCTTTTTGGTAAATTATTCATGTTGATTTCATTGTGCAGTCTATTAGGAGAACCTCTATCTCTTGATAAAATTGAAAACACTTTAAATTTAATTTTCAGTATTTAATTGGAAAAATACTGTTCCAATACCAAAAAATAAGTTTAAAAAATACACACCCTAAGACATGTAAATTTTATTTTAATTCAGTTCAAAATTAATCTTATAGTGTCCTGGGTGACAAATAAATTGTGCTGACAGGTGTACTGTGGGTATTTCAGCAGAAGGAAAAAGAGCTCATGTTTTAATTATCTGCTGGGAACTTTTCTTTCAAGAAAAGGGAATCTATTTTTCACCAGGCAAACCTTTAGTTTGACTAAATGCCAACCACCCACAAGAAATGGGAACATGATTTCCGCATTCAATGTATTTAAAACGAAACCAGCAAAACTTCTAGCTTTCTTCAGTTTTTCTTTCAGCATACCACAGCACATGCAAAGAACCAGGCATGCAAATGTTCATGTTTCTGTAATTAAAAATTAAATGGAAAAAAATAAGAAAAAAGAAATGTTATACTGGTAGGTTGTGTGAGAAAGTCTGTTTTATTTGAACTGTTAGTAGTTCAATTTTAGAAATTTTGAGATGAGCTGGAATGTATTGAATCTCTGTCAATATCCTGTGCTCAGTGATTCAACAGTGAGAATAGTAAAAATTCTATTGCGATTATTATTCATCTCAAGAGCTGAAAATTCTCATAATGGAAAACAAAAAAGAAACTACATACAGGTAAAAATAATGAATGGCAGTTTATTTCCTACTTGATAACAAAAGCCTTATCCTAATGTATCTTAGAGTTACAGAAAGGGATACATAAACTAATCAGTTGCACAGAAACAGACACAGGGACTCAGACTATCCAAAAATCCCTAGGGAAAAGGTAAATGATATGGGAATATTTTCTTGGGAGAGGAAACAAGAAGAAAAATGAAACAGACAGATACTATTACAAGCAAAATAACTTTTCCCTTTATTTTGTTGCTTAATACTGATAGGTATCCCTGGATTAGGGTGGTTAATGAAGAGAACAAATAGATGAAATGGCCTTTCACAGCTTTGTCTGTGACATTCCTTTCTCATAAAGCTGTCCAGAAACAGTATGAGCTACAAAAAGTAGCAGGCTACAACTCATACAAATTATTAATGCCAAATTTATTACTTATATAAAATACCAGTTGAAGTACTACTAGCTAAGTATTTTGTTGACTATAAGGGTACAAAATAGACTGCAATAAATTTATTCCTAGCATGCAAATGTATTTTTGCCTTGAAGTATTCTTATCACAAACTTCAAATTTATCATTTTTCCACACTACTGAACATTCTAGGAAAAAGGAATGCCTAAAATTTTCAGCTTTTACCATTCAGTGAACTAATTAAGATAAAGCAAACGAGATATATTATACAGGCATGGAAATGAATTTGTTGTCTTTTTTCCATGAAATCAGGCACATCATTACAGAGCTGGGTGCCAAGATGTTAATTTCCATGTTTCACAAGGACTTACAAGCACTGCCAAACTGTCTGTTCTTATCAAAGGTTGCTTGGTTGCAAATGAACAAAAGATTTTAAATCAAATTTCACTATTTAAAGGAATTTTACTAATTACTAGACACGGATTAGATAATTGAATAAAACTCATATTCTAAAGTAT
Organism: Agapornis roseicollis; assembly: GCA_002631895.1. Taxonomy (NCBI): domain Eukaryota; kingdom Metazoa; phylum Chordata; class Aves; order Psittaciformes; family Psittacidae; genus Agapornis; species Agapornis roseicollis. Next base: position 65,262 of record NDXB01022192.1, read on the forward strand.
AGAAAAATAGCTTGTAAAATTTGTGAACATTAGGAAAAAAGATCTTCAAATTCTCTACCATTCAGAATTGCTGTTGCTTAATAATACTATAAGGTGTAAAATGAAAATGCATAGCTAACTTTTCTCAGATTACTGAGTACTAGCATTATTTCTGTCAATCAAAAAAAAAAAAAAGTACAGCATTTGCTATATATTTCTTAAAACGGTATTCAGTAAGAGGATGTGTCAAAGAACCCTGGACAACTTATTAAATACAACGGTGGGAAATCCACAGTTGGTCCCAGCTTCAAATGTCATGAGACTTTAATCAAAAGACCTTAGCTTACCTGTTGAACTGTTTTCTTGGTACCAGCTTTGTGCTATTCAGATGAAGCTGAGCACTCGTAGTCATTTGTTGTTTGCTCCCTCACAGCTAGCATTTAAACAGTGGATGGGAGGAGATGCACTATTCACCTGTCTGATTTGGGAAAAAAAGAAAAGGCTAGAGCTTTTCTTTCTCTGCTTGCGGCTGGTTCTCCCCACTGGCCTGTGCACTGTGGCAGGTTGCCACCCAAACACATGGTGGTGTCTGAACACTGGTGTGATTTCAGGACTGCCATGGGGACTGTCAAAGGTGTCTGAAAAACTAAACCCAGGAGCAGGGTGGCTTACTCGCTGTCATCTTCTATCTCCACAGTTTTGCCCACATGTTCCCCAAATCATTTTAACAGGCCTGAGGTTCACTGCTTGGTGGCACACTTTACATGATAATAAAATAGTCACAAGTGGTATTCACACAATTAGCATATAAAATCATGTGGGATATGATAATATCCATAAACAATGGATATTACCCTCCATTAAATTATATACATAAACACAGCTTCAGTTTGAGCAGAAAAGTGATTTAGAGCAGCCCTGTGGAGAAGGACTTGGGGGTGTTGGTTGATGAGAAACTGAACATGAGCCAGCAGTCCGCACTTGCAGGCCAGAAAACCAACTGTGTCTGGGGCTGCATTGAGAGAAGCATGACCAGCAGGTCAAAGGAGGTGATCCTACCCCACTACTCTGCTCTTGTGGAGACCCACAGCGGCCTTCCAGCCTCTGAAGGGGGCCTATGAGAATGTTGGGGAGGAACTCTTCATTAGATACTCTAGTGATAAAACAAGGAGCAATGGGTTAAAACTGAAACAGGGGAACGTCAAGTTATAGATATAAGGAAGAAGTTCTTTACTGTAAGGGTGGTGAGGCACTGGAATGGGTTGCCCAGAGAAGTGATAAATGCCCCATCCCTGGCAGTGTTCAAGGCCAGGTTGGATGGAGTCTTGGGCAATATGGTGTAGGGTGATTCTATATGATTCTATGATTCTATAAGTGTGTGTGGTGCATTTTCAAAGCTCCAAAGAAGAACTCAATGCCCAGTGGGGTTTGCACACAGTGCCCTGTGATTGTTAGTAGCTTAACACCTTTGAAGGCAGAAGTTGGCAGGCACATGCTTAGAGACTTTGATGTGTAGCAAAGCTTGGCCAGAAGGCCATTGCATAGATTCAGCCCGAGAGAGGGGAGGCCACCTGGTAGCCTCTGAGCATCTGCCCACCTGCCCCTACTCCCTCCAGGGCACCTGCCAGGAGAGGGGCTAGGGCCCAGGTGGGACAGGAAGGGCGTGGTGTCACAGGTGAGGGGAGGTGCAGCCATGTTGGAGGTTTTGGAACATCTTGCAGCTAAACAGAGGCGAGCATTAAAGATTGTCCTTGTGTCTTTGTTGGATTGTTTACACTCAGCATGGGAGGACAAAAGTAAGTTTTTACTTTTCTTTGTTTATGATAATATATATTTATACACAGTTTTGGCAGGTATTTCTCTTCCAGGGCTGTGGCCTTACAGATAGTAGGTGGGTGAATCTCCTCCTACCTGTTAAGCCAAAGTAGGATTTAAGCTTTAAACAAAGCATATACTAAACCCCACCACATTTCCTGTATGATTGAAAATAGCTAGATGAAAAACTTAGCCTGAGTTTCCTGTGTGTTAATTGTAACCCTTGTATACTGTCCTTTTCAAGGAATATATGCCAAAGAGATGGAGCTTCCTGTATAATACCAGGCAAAATCCTAGATTTAAAGAAACAGCTTCATTTGGTTGGGAGAAAGAGGTCTTTTGCTACCTCTGCTGGTGTGAATGATGTTAACAGAAAACAGCTGAGTAAAAGATCAGTAACTGGTTACCACTGGTGTTATTTTTTGTACAGAATCTCAATGATGTCCTTTATACTGCTTCTAATTCCTCCATTGTGGTTTTGTCTGCTGGGGAAAGTGCATGTGAGATTTTTCAACAACTCTTTGATTGTTGTGGTTTAAGCCTAGCCAGCAACCCAGAACCATGCAGCTGCTTGCTTACTCCCTCCACCTTCTTCCCTCTACTCCTGGAGGGATGGGAGGGAGAACTCCCATGGGTTGAGATAAGAACAGTCCAGTAACTAAGGTATAACACAAATCACTACTGCTGCCACCTATAATAATAATGATAAGAATATAACAAGGGTAGAGAAGACAACCAGTCACCCAGCCTGACCTGAGCAGTGATCTAGCCCTTTCAGGTAACTGCCCCCAGTTTATACACTGGGCATGACATGCTGTGGTATGGGGATACCCCTTTGCCTAGTTTGGGTCAGGTGTCCTGTCTCTGCTTCCTTCTGGCTTCCCCTCCTCCTTGTCAGAGTATGAGACTCAGAAAGTCTTCAGTCATACTAAATATTACTGAGCAGCAACTAAAAACATCGGTGTTATCAGTGTTGTTCCCAGGCTGAAAGTCAAAACCACAGCACTGCACCAGCTACTAAGAAGGAGAAAAATGACTGTTACTGATGAATCCAGGACATTGATATAATCCTTTGATGCATACCTACAAGATAAAAGCAGTTTATTTTCTAAGGCATGAGAATTGCTGACTGAAAATTTTTACCTAGATTGTCTCATAATTTTGATTTTTGACTGAAGAAGCATTTGGGTAATTTTTGTAGCAATGTCTCCTGCTGAAGGGATTTGCTCTTCTCATGCTAATGCTTCATATGATTTGTTCCCTCTGCTGCAAGCTACTGACAAGGGAGAATGAACATTTTTTTTGAAGTTTGAGGTTCTTCAGAGCTGCCACTGAGCGAGGTGTTTTGGCACCTTTTCCTTCTAGGGCTATGTTGAGTGAACAAGCTCAGTCTAGAAGCTGTAAAATCAAATTTTATTTTTTTTTTTTATTCTTTTCTTTTTCAGTTGACTTGCTAATTTGAGAGCTATAAATTCACCACTTGGTTAGCAGTAGAGTTCACCATGGCCTGCTATTTGAAGCCAGTGGAATTAAAATAGTGTGTTTGCTTATGAATTAGAAGCAGGAATGTCTCTAGTGTGAAATCTTTTCCCTTGATTTTGGATAAAAAAAGATACAGTGATTTTCATCCTAGTTCTGGGAAATAAAGTGAAGTCATAGCTACTCTTGCATATGAGAATATCTGATAATCTGGTTTTGGGTTATTTTTTTCCCTTTTGAGAACTGTGTAAATGTTTTTGCAGGAAGTATATTAAGAATAATCTGTCTTTGACATTGAGTCATAAATAAGCAGTTACAATGTAATTACGAAAAAGAAAGTACCTGACCTTTTCCAAATAGATACAAATATTTATTCAGGATGATTTCTTAGGCAGGAGTTTCATACCTAACGAGTTAGGTTAAACAAATTAGTGCCTTACCAGTCAATTAGCAGTTTCATGCCACTGGTAAATTAGTGCTGTACTGTTTCTGTTCTGTAGTAAGCCAAACCAATCTGTAATTGTCACTTCTGTTTCAATTTGTGGGTATGACTATGGTATCAAACAAATCTGTTGGTTTATCAACATACAATTAAATAATTAAAATTAAATATTTAAGAATAAAATTAAAATTAAAAATAGGTCTGGAAATGCAGGAAGGACATAGCAGAATAGTTTATACTTTTGTTAGATTTATTTATACCATATAGAAACAGCATAAGATCACTAAGTGTTTAGCAACACAGAATTTATTGAACTGGAGTCATGCTCTTTTAAATAGGAACTACATTATAAAAAGTGCACTGTTAGGAGTTGCACTGGGATATGACTGTATACAGGGAAGGTTAGGTGATACAAATTGCAAAAGGAGATTAAAAAAAAAAAAAGCATAATTGTATTACTTGGAGAATTAACCTGGTATATTGAGCATATGGCTATGATTCTGTGTAGGGTCTTCGTTTGGTATACATTGATACAGATCTTTATAAAATGTTATTCTGTAAAATTTTAATATTCCCTCTACTTATGTAAATTTTTATTTTGCATCTAGAACTTAATACCAGAGCAGCCCAAATAGTGATTGGAGATAATTCCTGACAGACTGCTTCACTTTTGCGAAGTTTTGTGATGGGACTGGAGGTGACAGAGAATGGCTGTTAGTCCATTCCTTGGCCTCTTTCCTGATGTTTTTTGTCCATTTCTGTAACATTCAGATGTGATTTTTATTGCAGGAGAGGTGCTAATTCAGCAAAGTAGTGCCTTTTCCTTTGTCATCAGAGTAACCAGCTAACTCCTGTGTTACTGCCCTACACTGTGATTTAGGTAAAGGGCTGCTGCTACTGCTTGATTTAACTGCTGCCTATGTCTGAATGAAAGTGACTTTCATGACAAACAAAGGCAACAAGGTTTTCAGCTTTCTGCAGAAAAGATACAATTTGTAAGGTTAGTTAAACAGCAGTATAAGCATGTTAGGACTTTGGATTTACTTCATAGCCATATAAAATGATCATGGTCTGTGGACTTCCAAAATGAAACTCATGACCTAAGCAGAATTGTAACAGCTCTCCACAGGTGTGATTATGATGTCTTTATTGTCTTTTCATTTTAGGTTCTTCTGATAATTTTTTACCTTGTTATTTTGTTCAGAAAGGATTCTTTTTTGGTGCACGTGTCCTGCAGTATTACTGAAAATGCAGGAAGCAGCATGCAATCAAGATATTTTCTTAATGCTTTCCTGCCTCTGTAACTAGAAAGGAGCTTTTCTGCATTTTGCAGCAACGTTTCTAACGTACAGGAAACCAGGACAGTGCAACATAAAAATTGACCTTTACACCTTTTTAATTAAATAATCTTATGTTAGAAAACAAAAGTTGCTATAACTGGTTTGAATTAGTAACTTATGATACCTTTCCCACCTCAAATCTTGCAGGAAACAAAAGCTTCATCTTTATATTATAAAAATCCTAGGACCAAGAATAATTTAAAACTGTTGGAAGCAATTCTCCTTTAGATTCTTTTTTTTACCTGATGCCCCTATGCTCAATTAGTTAAGATTTTTCTTATTATTAATATTTCTGCGTATCTTTCCCATCCACAATAAAACTTGTGCCTGGAAAACAGAAAAAACAGGTTTACAACTTCATAATATTACAGAATACTGACAGAATGTGCGTTTACTGACAGATTTGTTTTTCTATAAGGATGGGGAAAATAAAAAACAACAACAACAACAACCCTAATTATATGCATAGGTCCACAGTGCATCTGTGTGTAATGATATACACAAATGATAAATGATACCTCACATCATGACTTCCTAGAATATGGAATACCTATGTCTTCATATTATGATCAGTGTGTATTGACATTTCTGGCTGAAAGTGGATTGCAATTTTTCAAAGTCCCGTGTTTCAGGGATAACCTGAAAAATACTTGATGTAGAAATTTGGGGAAATATCTCTGAAATATTTCAGCAGCTTCTTTCTGGGCTCCTTATCCAAATTACTGTGTTGAGATGATCTTCAGTGACATTTACATCCAAACTTTCCCCAAGATGCTTGCAGGAAGGACTGTTTTTCTGAGCCAGTATGTTTCTGACAGCTGTCAACATCTGAACTGTGTGGATAGGGTTTTGCAAATGCAGTCTACCTTCTTCCTGTGCATGCTCATATGAGAGTGGAAATGTGGTTTGGCCATGCCCCTGACCAGAATAAAGTGTCCCTTAAGGCGCATTGTTTAGTGCTCTGTAATGGTAAGGCAACCCTGTGACCAGTAAGTACACATATAATGTTTTTCTGCGGCAGGGAAAGGAGAGAAAAAAATGTGGGAAATAATTGTGAGAATAGTTTTAAATGTCAAAAAATGGTGATGCTGATGTTTATTAATAGTGTTATTAACAAAAATGAATATTTTGGGCAAACAGAAAATGAGGGGTTAGCTTTCTACCAGTCTTCTATTTATAAAGTATGCTTCCAATCCCATAATGTGCCAACTGTGAAACAGAAAAGTGTTTTAATAAGCTATGTTATTGCTGAAATAACTGCTGGATTTAATGATGACAATTTGTTAGTGGAAGGAAACAGTTTTAAACAGAACACAGGTAATGAAACAAACATGCTGCAGTTAAAGCAGAATTTTTATTATTTTTTTTTTTTTTTTTTTTTTTTTTTATTTTGGATTTTTTTTTTGGGGGTGTG
>NDXB01022192.1:77501-109166 GCA_002631895.1 Agapornis roseicollis
AAACAAACAAACAACACCAAAAAAAAAAAAAAAACCCAACAAAATCCAACAAACCTAAACAAAACAAAAACTTGCACAACTTCATGAATGAAGTATTTTCAATGTTAATATAGTAATGTTCCAGTCATTCTAGTAGAATTACTCAGACTGGAATGTTCTCTGTAAAAGTGTTGTTAAATACTAAGTCAGGTTCCTTACCAGCATGACAAATGCTACTTAAGAGTTTACAAAATGGTTTTATTTGCCTAGCTTTCAGAATGTGAGTATTGCAGCTACTTTCTCATCCTTCAGTTAAGCACATGCACATTTGAGATATGCAGTACTTGTCTTTTAATCCCTTCTCCTCCAAATTATACAATTGTTGGACATTACTGATCTCAGTCTTTCTGCTGCTTTCTTCTTTTTAATGTATGCTATTAATATAAACATAAGACCCATCTTTCTTAATTTTGGTATTCTTGAAAAAACTAATTATTTCCAGTAAAATAGCAGTAGTAATACAGCTTTGAATTATACGCAATTTTTATTTTAAACTGTCAGGCAGTCCACCTGAATTTTCTTTGGCTTTTAAAGAAGTTTGAATGATTTTTATTTCTTGCTCTTACTGAAAAAATTCTGAACTCTAAAGAGCAAACAAATAAAAAGCCCTTAAACAATTCTTTAAGTTGACTTTCAGTAAATCACAATTGCTGCATTTCACCATGGGAAGACTTAAGCTTAATACAGAACATAATATAAGCTTAATGCTGTTCCAGTGCTTTTGCTTATGCAGCTATTTGTTACATTCTTAAAGGTCTGTCAGTAATTTGTAGTGTTTGTTGATAGTAAGGCATGTTTGAGTTACTCTTTTATTAATAATAATAAAAAAATCATTGTAAAAGCCAGGATCATATCAAGGCACAAAATGTTTTATAATTAATAGCCTATGTTTTATCAAGCTTATATTTGTTCTTTTGTAGTTTTCTTGAGACTAATGCAGTAATTTATGAAGATTGCTGGCAGAAAACTTTGAAAAATAGTTGTATTAATACAGATATACTTCATGGGAATTTTTCCACTTTGTCATGTGCTGTAGTGGGTGTTAGTACGCTGGTGGCGAGTTCATCAGTCATCTGAAAGTGATACACAGATCAGTAGCAGTAGTAGTACTCAAGAACTCTAGTGTCACATTATCTAATATACTGATGTAGCAGTGAAAGAAAGTGGCTACACCTGCACATGGAAGGATAGTTATTTCACTTCAGATACCCCTCTGGTCTTGTATTTTGCTCCCACTACATTTTGGTAGCACTAATGCTTAGTTACTGAAGGAGAAAGGGGACTAGCAAACTAGGGGAAATTAGGGGACTAAATTGCTAGTTTTGAGCTTTGATAACATTAGTGGGTGCAATCTCACTTTTGCTGTGCCAGCAGTGAAATCTGTATGCTATTTGAAGTTACTATACTGAATCCCTGTTATATAGGATGTTATCTGTGGGCAATCTTCAGTCCCTTCTTGTCATTCAGGCTCTCCTGAATTTTCCTCACACACATAAATTGAAAAGATTGTATTGTAAGAAAAAAAGCTGATGCTGCATAAGTTTCTATATCATCTATTCTAGGGAAATGGTCAAGGAAAAAAGTTCAACCCTAACTATTCTATGATTCTATGCTATATGCATACAATACATTATGCCATTCAGAAGGCTATGTATTATGAAGCAGGTAGTAGATTATGCTTTGGACTTGGTTCAATCTAGAAAACCATATGTTGCCCTATACAAGCATGTCTGTATGTGTTATCATACATTACATATATAACCTTGCCATATGTATTTAAATATGTATGCACATGGTTGGATACATATGCATGTGAGTAAACATACATTTATCTAATCTGTAGGCTGAATCAAGCCTCAAGTATAATAGCATTTTTCTTTCAGAATAATACATGAAAGAGGGGACCATTTATGGTATTTATATATATATATATGTGTGTGTATAAATATATGATAACATCTGCTTTTGCAACCCACTTGAGAAACTAAATATAACAGAAGGGAAGAAACACCAGCCCCCTGGAAACTGTCAGTGCAACAAGCATGTCCCAGAGTGGAGTCTGTCATACACATGTACAGCTCCCACATGACAAATGCAGTGTACAGCAAAGCAATGCATGTGCTTCTTGCAAGAGAAAGCCCAGGATTGTATAAAGCTTTATATGTGGTCAACTCACCAGTTCATTGCTGGAACTGTCAGAATGTCAGAGTGAGGGTCATTCTCATGAGAAGCTCCATTGCTAGTGAAATTGGTCTATTGCTCCTCCTGGAGAGTGGGAGGAGATGGGAGAGGATGAAGAACATTCTCCTGGTCACCTATGCTGACAATTCTCCTGTGATGTATCTTTCCGGCTGAATTTAATTCTGGTGAAAGTCTCTTTATTTTTTTTTTTTTTTTTTTTTTTTTTTTTTTTTTTTTTTTTTTTTCTTGGAGGAGAATGAGCAGGGGTGATTACACTTCTGAATATTACATTTTTGTTATTCCAGGGAACCATATTTCATGGTTCTTATCACAAAATATAACTGAGTTTGTAAGTAAATATGGGCATGACGATGATTTTACAGTTGAAATTAAACTGAAAATAACCTCAAAACTAATCTTCAAATCTCATTAGCCCTGTGTATATTTTTGATTTTCAGGATGTAGAATGGGAGTCTATAAAAATTTCTCATGGTTTTCAGACTTGTCAGTGATATATGACAATATTCATAAAGTTGATGGTTAGCTACCAGTCTGTTGTCTAAAAAGTGTTGTTTGATTTGCTATCTCTGTCTGTTTCTATCTCTGTCTATTGCTATCTCTGTCTATCCTATGGTAGAGTTTGTTCTTGGAGTGTCTTCAAGGTAAAAATTTATTTACAGTGGTATTTCTTCATCCTTATGTAGCCATTCAAAGTTAGATTTGTCCTGAGGCACTTATGTAGAACAAAAATGATTGAATATCTGGTCCAGAGTGTTTGTTTTGTAATACAAATAAATTTGGCCACAACTCTAGGTGCAGACACTGGAGGCATGTTCAGATCCTTGCATTAATGTAGCAGTTTTATGATAAATATAATGACACATTTCCAGATCACAAAAAATAGGTGTTATTTTCCCTCCTGAGCCCAGAAGGGAGTAGCAGTTAATCTCAAAGAATAAATATATCCATCATCGTGGTTTAACCACAGCCAATCTGCTATCTGCTTGCCAAGAAGCTATCTGCTTGCTTCTTCCCATCCTGGGGAGATGGGGGAGAGAATTGGAAGGTAAAAGTGGGAAAAATCATGGATTTAGAAGCCACACACATAAGCAGAGCAAAACAAGGAATTCATTCACTGCTTCCCATTGTCAGGCAGATGTTAAGCCATCCCCAGGAAAACAGGGCTCCATCACACATAACAGTTACCTGGGAAGACAAATGCCATCACACTGAATGTTCCACCTTTCCTTCTTTCCCCAGCTTTATATGCTAAGCATAATGTCATATGGAGATCCCTTTGGTCAGTTGTCCTCGCTGTATCCCCTCCCAGCTCTTGTGCAGAAAAGGCCTTGACTTTCTGTAAGCAGCACTCAGCAATAACGAAAACATCCTTGTGTTATCAACATTGTTTTCAGCACAAATCCAAAACCTATCCCCATGCTAGTTACCATGAACAACTGTATCTCAGGCAAAACCATCTCATCAATCAAAAGCTTAATTTCCCAAAAGAGTACAAAAAGGCCTCTCATTTTGCAAGATTACATAGGTATTTCTCTGAGACTCCTTATAGGAATAAGTCTTCAAAAGCCTGCCTGGAGGCTGCTTTTCCTGGGGTACAATGTCTAGCTCCAGTTCCCAAGGTGAGAAAATACTTCGGCCATGTTCTGTGTCTGTGTCCTCACTGGCACAGAACCTTTCACTCTTGATGCCTACAGCCTGTTTCAGGACACATGCAATGAGTCAGGTCCATTACTAGGGCCAGCTGTGATGTATTTATCCAATTTTCAGGCTCATTCACCTCTACAGGGACAGGCAATTATTATTACTTAACTATAGCACATAAAATACAACTCTGTAGTTTGACCTTAGAGGACTTGCTTCTAATACTTGAATGAACATGGTTCCTTTGCTGGAGAGCAAATGTGTCAGTCATCTAGTCCTGCTTGTTTAGTTTGTGTCCATACCAATCTGTTGCATGTGCTTTGGCTGATCTACAGATAAAGTGGAGGTCTCCAAATTTTGTAGCCAATTTATTAAAATAAAGCCCTTTCCCCCAGAAATTCTAATCAGGCACTTTATTTTTAAACTTTCTGTTGCATAGTTGTTTAGATCTTCTCTTTTGCTTCTGAAGCTGAACAGGTAGACTCTTCACCGTTGAAGACTCATTGCTACATCTTAGTGCTGAAAGCTGGGGCAAGATGTTTTCTATCAACTCTTGAGAAACAGATATTAGCAGAAAAGATAGAGTTTTAAACATATCAAAATTTGTGGGGTTTTTATGTGCCATGCAGTGGCTGAATATTGAATTTTTATACGTTAAATTGTTTCAAACCTGCTTTAAAAAACAGCAATAAAAATGGGTAAAATCTGAAATTTTCCTAGGAGTATTTTTTCTCTCTTATATTCTAGCCATTCACCTTAAAGTGTAGTTGATAACTTTTACTGCCTGAAGGATCTGATATTTCAAACATTTGATTAGTCATGGATTTTCTCCATGATTTTACTGTTAGCTGGCCAAACTTTTTGCTGAACACTTGCATATGCAAATATAAATATATGTTGACTTATGGGGGTTGTATTTGATTTTATATTTGCCACCAGCAGTTAAGATCTCTGTATTGTCAATATGCTGTTGATTGATTCATTGAGTCTGTTATTCTCTCTTCAGTTGGTTACTTTGAGCAAGGGTTACCTCAGTTTTGGTTCCTTAGTCTGTTACTGCCTCTTCTTTCCCTTTCTTTATGATTTAAAAAGAATTCTGTTTCCCAGGCTGTCAATCTGTCACTTCTTATGAGTGTTAAATACACTGGGGAAAAAAGGCAATTCATTACATTTTCACAACTGAGGAAGGCTGCATGGCTTGGGAGATTAGTAATGAGCCTAAATACTGACATTATAGATACAGCATAGAGCTACATATGCTACTCACATATTCAGAGATTTATCTATAGAAACTTCATAGAGATTGCACCAGAGAAACGAAGGACAAAATGCCATTGGTGGGACATGACTTTCTATTACATGATTGAAGTATGAACTGAAACACCTTGAAGTTCAGGTTTAGCAAATGATTTTTTTTTTTATATAAATGCCTTTCCCAGCTTTTCTCCTTTCAGGAACCTACTGCAGATGAACCTAGAACAGAATGATTTTTTTCTTTTTAGGGTCAGCTGTACTTAATTGTTGCTTTCTTTTGAGCTTTCCATTAGCAACTATTATGTCAAAATACTGTCTAACAGGAAAAAAACAATTTGGTCAAATCCAGAGTCTGCAATGGGCAGCTGTTTAAACAAAACATTTCAAACAGCAGTGGTCTGGAGACTCTTCAGGGAATGTCTTGAATTGCACTACTTATGTTTCACTAAGATTTAATGACCTCCAGGAGCTTTTGGCTCCAGTTATTTCAGTCCAGTGATGTGAGATTGCTCCTAACTTTGATTGAAAATTCAGAATAGTGATCCACTCTGACTGAAGAATAAATCACAACTTTTGGAAGGAATTTACAGTATTTATATTACATTCACTAGCCATTTTGAAAAATTATCTGGAATTTTTGTTTATATTTTATTAATTGATGTAGGATCTTTTGAGATTAAAAAAAGGTTAAAATTTAATAGAAGTTTTGGTGGCTTGTTTGATTAGAAGTTTAACATTCTTCAACCAGGAGGTTTTAAGTCTTAGCAACTTTTACATTTATAACTACTTAAGCAATATGGATCTTTCCAAGATGATAGATGAATTAGGTGTGTGAAAGCTAAATGATGCTTATATACTGCTATTTTCCACTGCCTGAAGCAATACCTGAAAAGCTTAGTATTAAAAGCCAAAACAAGGAGGGATGAACAAACCCAACAAAAAAGTAAAACCCTCACCCCCAAACCCTTCAACAAACCCACCTTCATTCCTGTGGGATATACCAACATCTATTGCCTTGTAAAATAGCTGATGTGACAAGATGCTCATTTTCTAGTGTTTAAACATGAACCCTGATCAATAGTAAAGCAGTAACTTTAAATAACTTTGACACCATAGTTTAAGAGTGAATTTTGAGCCAAGAATATCCTAGCAACCTAGCAACTTGTACTTTCATACAAGCCACATGCAGTTGTCTTCCCAGAAGCTGAAGATGATAATCTTTAATGACCTTTGGTTAGGAAGTGACCTAGGAATGCACTTAATCTCTTAGCAAACTAGATCCACGAGGGAAGGAAAAAAGGTATCTACTCATAGCTAATGCCAGTATTCCATACCTGTATATTTTACATACTTTATAGATATGTATTTTTTTCTACAAACAAAATATTAATTTTTTCCACTTATTAGTTATCATTAAATACAGTTTGCTCATAATTTTTCTATGTATCTAGGGACATAAAGAGTATATAGGGAGGAAATCACAACTTAAGCCCTCTCCTACAAGGCCTGTAAGAAAAAATTAAGGACCTGACACCCTGGAATCTAAAAACATATTCAGATGTGACACTTCCAGTTCAGGCTATTGGAACACATGGTACAATTCTGTTCACACAAAAATATAATCAAGATGAATGTGTATATTGGAAAACTTATTTTATAATTGAGAGCTCTCTCTTTCAAATCTCTGGGCACTGTTTCCCTGTGCTGCATATTTTTGGATAATATTTTGTATCTAAATAATTCATCCTTAATTAACAATTAAAAAGCATTCACTCAAAAATAGCCATTTTGCTTCACATTTGATTAAAATGTATTATTTGCATTTTCAAGCCTCTGTTCAGTCACAAATATTGAAAAGTACATGTGAGAACACATTATTTTTATATAAGTTAATAATGAATTTAAAGTTAGAAACATATCCAGATACCAAGTGAATAGCATGGCAGATTTTGCAGTTATCTGCTGATGTCTCTGCAAATATATTTTTGAATGAGTCACATGCTTGCTTACCTTTTTTCAACTAAGCATATGTATTTATATATATTTGGCTATATCTAGACATACGTATAAATGCCCACAAACACACAGAATATTAGTTTCTACATCATCATATGGATCATAGAGGGAGAGCTATTTGTGATATTTGAAGCTGTTTTTCTTACGTGCTGAATCACATAAAATGAAGATAAGAATGTACAACAGCTTTTTTAAAAAACAACAACAAAGTGTATGTACAGTTTTCACAAATACATTCTCATTTGGAAAAGTGATGTTGAACCTCTCTAATCTGGTTGGTAAAAGCATGAAAATTATATAGTATTTCTTTCTCAATATAAAACACTCCTAGTGAAAGAGTCTTCCTAAGAAGGAAATTAATAACTATATTACTGTGAGAATTCTGTCAGGCCTCATGAAGTATGCTTCACTACAATTTAGATTTTAGGGAATTTTGAAATTCTTGGGATTTTTTAAAATAGTCTGGTATGACAGAATCATAGAATGGTTTGGGTTGGAAGGGACCTTACAGACCATTTATTTCCATCTCCCCTGCAATAGACAGGGACACCTTCCACTAGACTTGCACTAGGTTGCTCAAAGAACCTACAAAGAGAATGTAGAGATTCACTTATGACTTATCACTTATAGTTTTGAGGGTACTCAATATAAAGTAAATTGTATTTTTTAAAAAGCAATTGCTTTTATCTAGCACAATGTTGTACTTGCAGTAACTACCCTGAATGAATTTCAAAACTATCACTGACTTAATGAGTACAGAATGAAACTGCCTTTAATTCATCATTTTTGCCAGGTATATTTTTTTATTAAGTGTTTGGAAAGAATATTATTGCCATAATTGCACACTATCTGACAGATGGTACAATGGTACTAATATACTTCTTTATCAGATATTTACACCAGAATTATTTGCCTTTTAATAATATTGACATAAATTGTGCAAGCTGGAAAACAGATTTATTCTTCTGGAAAGGTGTTTTTAATAAAATTAATACAAGGACATTTGGAACTGCAAGCTTTGAGGCATTTGCACCCGGTACCAAAAGATTAACTCGTAGCTTAGGGATTTTGTTGTGTTTCTTTTGAGTACAATCACTAACAAAATGAATCACGTATATTGCCAATTGAAGTAAAATCAGCAGTACTATTAAACTTAGTTCATGTATCTTATCATTGTAAAATCAAAACCTTGGCATTGGTATCTGTAAGAAACCTTATAGGATTGAAGCTTACAGGTCTCCCTCTGATTAATTCTGTAATCAATACCAAAATGCTGCTACTTAGCCAAATATTAGAACATAAGTCACACTAGTCATCAAATTGATGAACATTAGTAGTTCAGCAGTTAAAAAATTTTGTATTCCTTTGCCTTTTAGTGAGGATTACTTTGTTAGAAATCCAGTGTCTGAACAGATAAATTCCATCAGAAAAATTATGACTATGCATCTTTCAGTCTTGGTACTGCTTTGCTTTTTATTTGGTCTTTTTCTGCTTATAACTCAACAGATAACTGACCTTTGAGGTACTTTACTATTCTGAACAACAAAAAAATCATAGAATAGTTAGGATTGTAAAGGACCTTAAGATCATCTAGTTCCAACCCCCCTGCCATAAGCAGGGACACCTCACACCTAACCATGTCACCCAAGGCTATGTCCAATCTGGCCTTGAACACTGCCAGGGATGGAGCATTCACAAACTCCCTGGGCAACTCATTCCAGTGCCGCACCACCCTCACAGGAAAGAATTTTTTAATTATATCCAATCTAAACTTCCCCTGTTTAAGTTTGAACCCATTGCCCCTTGTCCTGTCACTACAGTTCCTAATGAAGAGTCCCTCCCCAGCATCCCTATAGGCCTCCTTCAGATACTGCAAGGCTGCTAGGAGGTCTCCATGCAGCCTTCTCTTCCCCAGGCTGAACAGCCCCAACTTTCCCAGCCTGTCTTCATATGGGAGGTGCTCCAGTCCCCTGATCATCCTCATGGCTCTCCTCTGGACTTGTTCCAACAGCTCCACGTCTTTTTATGNACTTTCCCAGCTTCATATGGGAGGTGCTCCAGTCCCCTGATCATCCTCATGGCTCTCCTCTGGACTTGTTCCAACAGCTCCACGTCTTTTTATGTTGAGGACACCAGACCTCTACACAATACTCCAAGTGGGAATTTGAAAAAAATACTTTTGTGAAGTTAATGTTCACTCCCATGATAATTTTCTGAGGTTACAAGAACAATATTTTGGAAGATTCTTCCTGTCTGAGAGTACTACTGATAAATTTTTGAGAGACTCACTGTGTTCATTACATGTTATAGTTTTTTACTTATAATACAAGGCACCTTGGAAGAAACACCTTTTCACTACCAAACGACTCAGCCATGAGATATATCTCCCTGGAAAACCAAACTTCACTAGTTCCACTCTTTGCAGAACTGAGTATATTGCTACAGGTATATAATTTTTTATATTTTAGATGGATTTATTTTATGCACTGAGGTTCTAGCTAGGTAGATACATCAGAAAGGATTATACCTTTTATCAGCCAAAATACAAAAAAAAAAAAAAAACAAAGAAGTTTGAAAGATTGAGTTTTATTTTGTTNGGTATATAATTTTTTATATTTTAGATGGATTTATTTTATGCACTGAGGTTCTAGCTAGGTAGATACATCAGAAAGGATTATACCTTTTATCAGCCAAAATACAAAAAAAAAAAAAAAACCACGATGTTTGAGAGTTTGTGTTTTGTTTTGTTTTATTAAAGCCTTGATACAACTGTCGAATAGACTGTGGCTGGGAAACTATATTCACAGCATAAAAGCAATGCAGTTGCCCCTCAGAAGCTCTTCAAATTATATGCATGCAGTTTTACTGTGGTCAAAATGTATATAAATGATTACCTTTTTTTTTTTTCTTGGAAGGAGAGATTTTGTTGTTGGCTTTTTTGTGTGTGTTTTTGTTTTGTTTTTTTTTAATCTGAAACATGAATAGGTTTTGTAGTATTAAGAATCATTTTACAGCATAGACAAGGGACAGCCATATTCTTGGTATGTTAGAAGTATTTACATTATCATGTACGACTACTATTTGGCTTGGAGTTTGATACCTCTTTGGTTTGTTTTTAAGTATTTGAGCTAAAGTATTTACCAAACTGCATGTCTTGCAATATTCGTAACTACATCTCTAAATCATCCTCTAGAAAGTCACACTACAATATCCAATTACAATATAGCTTACACTTACAAAATTATGAGAAAGAAATGTAAATTTTCATATAAAGGCGTTATTTAAAAAATACAGTTACCATATTGAAATCTTGGCATGTTTATGTCTTATTATTGTACTCTGGAAAATCTTAGCCATGCAACCCACCACATGCTAAGAGATCTGAGTTTCAAAGCATTAATAACGCTGTTTCAGTACATAGAAAAGGTAATGTTTTTGGACTTTATTTATTGAGATTCATTTTCCTTATGAAAGTGCTAATTATATCCATGCCCAAACAGACCTTAAGAGTTCCTTAAAAATCAATTAATTAAAATTCGTTAGTAAGAAAAGATTGAACAGGTAAAAATTACTAGATAGGCTTGATAAGAGGATAAGATAGAGTTTTGTTAGATATTTCAAGGATTGTAGCCTAAGCCTTGTATTCTGTCTTGGTTTGGCTTTAAGCTGAAGGGCAAGCTAATACCTATCGGATTATTCATCAGTCTCCACTTGCAAATTCTTCATTAGCTACAATTTTTTATGCATGAAGGATAACTCATGAGCAAATAGTGGACCATACCAAAGATGGCTTCATTTTTGTCACTTGCACCAATCTGAAGAGAGCATTGTAGCCAAAGCAGAACACAGTACATTTCAAAATTACCTGCCTCTTACTTATCCTCCAAAACAGTACAAAGAAAACTTCTAACAGAAAATGAATGCAGACTTAGAGGCAAGATGATATTAATATGGGGCCACAGACTTGAAAAGACACCATTTCAAGTCCTTGTATAAGTTGGTACTCTTGAATATGAAAAAATAAAATTAAAAAAAAAAAAGGTAGTTTCTATGCCTACATTATACCTTTTCCATGGTGCCGGTTGATATTTGGTGATGTAAATATAGGGGGTTTAATTTTCAAATTATTTAATTTATCATTAAAAGTATAAAAACAGAGGCATTCTTATTCTATTGGAATAATTTTAGACTTTCAAGCTTCAGCTGTAAATTTAACAACAAAACCAGCAGTAATTGGTGGATTAATATTTTTTAAAGTTCTGTAACTATAGTACCTTGGTTTTAATACAGTCACAAAGGAGGTAGAGCAAGCTACTTGTAAAAGAATATATTTGAGGTACTTTCTCTGTAGTTTTTTTGGCTGCCACATTTATCAAAAGTCAAATATGACAGGTTTGGGTTGATTTAATTTCATTGTGGATGTTTATATTTTATGTGGGTTTGTAAATTAGCATGTCATCCAAGGTAGCAGAAACATAGTTGGTTTGTCATTCTCTGCTCTTTCATTTTTTTCTTGGAACTCATAATTTAGTTTTTCATTTGTTTGCATCTATTCCAAAGGAACATGACTTTGTATCTTTTTCATGCAGTGCAAGATCTAATTAGCTCATTGTTCATAACATATAATTAGGGATTCTTTTAATAGATACATAAATATGTGGGAGGAAAATATTACAAGAATAGGAGCTTTTTGTATAGTACTTTAACATAGAAGCAAACCTGATTCCACTTGGTAATAGGTGTGTATGAGTAATTTCATCATCTCTTATAATAAAATTTAAACTGTATTTATCTCTGTAATAGGGCTGGTTCAATTTCTCTACTCAGCCTATAGAATTTAGGTTTTCCTTGTTTTCCCTTGTATAATATGATATTTTTGCAGTGGATAGTACATCCTCAAGCTTTTAACAAAATGAAGGTTACACATTGACTTGTCATGCTAAATATTTGGACATAGGAAAAAGTATTATCTACTTTTAGAGATGCCATTAATGGTCCTGTAACAAGAAGATAAGGAACTGACACTGAGTGCTGACCTGTGCTTTTGAATTCAGCAGAGGTCAGGTCCTTGAGGCTTGCTGTGGTTAGTAGTGGCAAATAGCTGGTGTATGAATCAACATCTTTTTCCACATCTGCCTATAGGGGTTTACATGGTTCAGTTTATAGTGTAGAGTGAATATACATAGGAGCATTGGCTTTTGAGGCCCATGGGTTTTCTGGCAAAATTACTGACTACCAGTCTTCCTGGAGTTTGAGACAAAAGTCCACCTTGTGAATAAGAGGACCCATGATCAGGAGATCTGCTAGTGCACCACTTTTCCTACTAATGCATGATATACTCAGATCAAGAAAAGCTGGATTGTTTGTCTATGCCTCTTCCCAGTAAGAGACCTTGGACTGACAGATGTGCCTTTGAATACCCATGTATTTATAAAGCAAATGAGGGCAGTATATACCACAACTGAAAATGAAGATGCTAACTTTCTTAAATCTTTTAGAGTGTACTCAGAATAATTATTGTATTATTTTTACTCTTTGTGCAAGAAAGCTATGTGAAACTAAAGATTTTTCTGTTTCTTTTATTCATGCAGAAGATGAGAAGCTGGAAGTTATGTTTTCTGTTAATAGGGAAGTTATGTTTTCTGTTAATAGCAGTTTCTTGCACCTCATGCTGCTGTTGAGGTTATGATAAGATTGCATAACATCCCCCTGGCTGCAAGTGTGCAGCAGTGGTGGTAGTTTTGGAAATGTGGCTTTCACACAACAGGGCAGGCAGGGGAGGGGGGAGACAGGACACTATCCATATGTTATGATGTTTTATCCTTGAAGGATGGTCACACATGATTATGATTATAATATATCACCACAATACATGATTAGCTATGCAATTACAGTGTGATATCTTTCATGTATTTATATTACATCAGTGAGGTGACATGATAAAATACAGTCATGAATGATTTTCCGTAACAAAGTAGTCTTGAGAGGTTTATTCTCTAAGATTTTTTCTCAGAGTAATTTAATCTTGTGATTCAGGATACTGAATGGAATAGTTTAACCATGTATTTTTTTACAGAGTTAGAAATTATCCCAACTTTCTCTTTATGACTGTATGTTTTGCTCTTGATAGAAGTACACTTATTTACAGCAGGAAACTGTTATGGAACTTTTTGTCATGGCATTTCATATTAAAATCTAAAGCAGCCTGAAAAACTAAAACATCCTGTGCTTAAGTCTTAGATGCATGTATAGAGTCACCAGGGTATCCAAGAATTATGTATCCCTAAAAATTGAATTTGACCCTTAAATCATAGAATCATAGAATAGTAAGGGTTGGAAAGGACCTTAAGATTAAATATTTTGCTTTCTTCTTTTTTCTGCTCTGTTCTGTATATCAGGATGCATAAACTTGGGGTTTTTGTTTGTTTTGTTTTTTTCTTAATTTTAAAATTATCTGAAAAGGTCAGCTCTTTTAAATTGTTTCTGAGTCATTAATCTCAGGTATTGTGACGAAAAATTACGGTAAATCACTCTACACTTTGGAGTATAACCCTTGCCCCACCAACCTAGCATTACTTAGAGAAATGTCGCATTTTGGTTTTTTCATTTGCAGGTTGCCAACGGGACTTCCTGCTCAAGATTAGTTATTATAGATGTAGAGCTATTGGGAAATCATGAGTTTATAAATTTCATAATACTGTACTGCCACATGCTGTTTCTATATGTGGAAGTGTGTTGATTAGGCATGTTTTATGGTTGGCGTTATGTGCCCCTAATCTCCAAAAGCAATCCTATATCTTTTTAAATGTTTAATGAATTCAGATCTAACAATTCTGGTAAAGAGAAGAAAAAGTTTCTGTTATGTTAGAGTAGATGATGGGGGTAAGTGTGGGGGAAAGAGTGAAAAGTATAGACAGGATTGGAGAAAAAGAGTTGTGGAAAAGGAGAGGAGTAAAGAAAATCAGACTGTAAATCAGAAAAAGTAAAAAAGACAAAAATTACACTGTCAAAATGGATTAAAAAAACCCCACAACTTTCAATGTTTTCATTACGTGTCAGGCAGTCTTGCTTCTTTAGGGAAAGGATGTAACTAAGTGATTCCCTGCGCATGCTTGCAGACCTTTAAGATGTCTTGACATTATATTCCATTTGTCACTCAGATAACATTAGTAAAAGTAAACAAAATTATTTAATGTTCCAATATATAAATTATAAATTTAATTTGTGTTCTTCAGAAGCTGTAGGCAACTGAGTAAAAGGCTTGAGTGAATAAAGCTGAATAGGGCAAGAGGAGTTACTTAAGCAAGTATTAGTATGCAAGTTCAGTTTACATGTAGCCCAATCCTATACGATAGGGAACAGAGAAGATCTTAGCTGCTGTGGAGTGCTGTCTTCTAAATGTGTTCTCAACATTGCTAAAGTGTTTCAAAATGTTATTTGTTCTTGTGTATTGGCTTTCCTAGTATGAGACTCTGTGGTTATCTAGAAGGGAAGATTATTTTGTAGAAAACAGAAATATATATAATGGAATTAAAGTGGTTTGTTTTGCTTTCGGGAAGAAGCTTTTGTCTGGTTTCCATTTGAGAATTGCTTAGACTGTTGCAGGTAATGTGTAGTGATGCTGAAAAATTATATCTGTTGGATATTGAAAGGAAGCTGGGAACTCATTGAGCAGGACTACTGGAAGGATGTAATGTAAGACTGGAGACAATAGTTCTGGAAAGAAAGCAGATTTTGCATAATGCTGTAAACTGAGAGCAGGTGGGTGGCTTTTTCACTTGTGATATTTATTTTCCCTACCACTGATGCTAAAACTTTCTGTTTCATTTTCAGAGATTTGATATAAGCTGAGGCTCTTAAACTCTTGATTTGGCAGGAGATTACTGAGTTTTTAAACATCAGACTTCAAAAGCACTGAGCTGCCTCTCATGGCCAGAACAAATTGTCATGGGACACTTTCATCTGTCAGCATGGCAACCTCAGTAGAGATCACCTTACTGAGTCTATTTCAGATTTCTGAATGGAAACTTGATCATCGTGAAAAATGACTTTTTACTATTTTAAGTTTTTTCTTAAACTTAAACTAGCTGGAGATTTCCAAAGTTCTGGTTTAAATTTTAATTGAACAGTTGAAAACACATCATGTTTCCAGTTTGGGTGGAAAAGGTTTTCCCCTTATTTCCTTTTGAGGGTAAAAGGAACAAAGGCAGGTAAGTGAAACAGAGTTAAATCATATAAATTCATATGAACTGTAGGGATTTTCTTACTGTTTGCTTCCTTCCTTTGCATATTTGTGAAATTTCACTCCATGAAAGAGATGATCAGGAAAAAGATGATCAGGAAAAGGTCTATGTATAAAGAAAGTCTATGCATCAAGTCAGATTTCAGGGCTTAGGCAGTATTTAGAAAAATATGTGTATTGTGAGCTCTGTTTCCTAGAGAAAATTTCATCCAACACATAAGAGATTCTTCCTTAATTTTCCTTTCCTTATTCACATGTATTAAGACTCTGAAAGAGCAGCCATATGATGTAAGTTCTGTTTAGTGTTCAACCATCTCTATACTGTATTGAATACATGAATTTGGGAGATCATTAGAATAATAACTGGCTGTAATTTGTATTTTTTCTAGAGTTCTAGCAGTAGGAAAAGTCACAAAGAAGTTACAGAATTTTTTTTTCTAATTTGAATGCAACTACTGTGTGTATTTCAGAATTTGACAGTACAATCACCCATTTTATTAATTTTAACAGTATACTGTGTCTGTGTTGCATATCAGCATCTTGTGGGAACTGAGAGAGATTAAAAATACATTGTCAAACCATATATTTATAACTCCCTTTCTAAAAATTGAGGATGACACAGAGCTGTAACTTTTGTGTATGATATTATATTGCAGTTCTGTTATTCATGTAAAGTGACAAGAAACATACTCATTTTTTCATTTGATAACTTGTAAGAACAAGCCTCTGCATAGAATTAAAAGTTTTTATAACAAGTTCTGCCTTAGACCTTAGCTAAAAAGACATGTATGTAAACTCCTTCGGTGTTCTCTATCAAAATAAGTGTTTGAGTTACATGTTTTTCCCAGTGAAAAAGCTGTGCATGTCTTGTATAATATCAAAGTTTCAAATTTCAGTATCTGTTTCTGCTACCAAAAAGTCCATCACTAAAAATATAGAAATGTGAACAAAAAGTATTCTTTTTATGCAAATAAGTTTTAATGTTAATTAAAGTCAGTAAGTTTCTTGCTGTTACAGGACAAATTTAGAAATATTAGGCTTCATATTCTGATTACTTTCATAAACCTGTTCTGGGCAAAACTAAATGTGTTTGTTCCAAGTAGAATGTGTTTGAATATTAGTATGTCCATATGAAGTAATTAGGTATGTAGCACATTCACAGGTACATGCATCCAAAAAACCTATTTCTCACATAGTATTACGACTTATGAGTTACATGAGACTCAGCACAGTGCTTCAAAAGCTTTTGGCCCCAGTATTAGGTACATTTTGCATATCCCACTGAAAATGAAGTAAGATAGTGACTTGATTCTTTAAAACTGTAGTCTTTAAAATTTTCTATTGCATTATTGAAGTACAGTGCAAGATCATTCCCTTAATTCTGATAACAATATCAGAGAAGTATTTGCTGATTGCTAGACTGTATATATCGTGGACAATAAGTACATCAATGTTGATATCTTTCTCTCCTTAGAGAAACTGGAATTCTCTGTTATGTTCTATTCAGCTAACAGTATTGGAAAGCCAATGACTCAAAAAGCTATTTGACTGTGACTGAAACTAGTCCCCATTCTAAAATTGCTAGTTCCCCAGTAAAACCAGGAAATGGGCTGGCCAATTACAGAAGACAGAAGAGATGCTGTCTGACTGCAAAGAAGCAGTTTTGGCTTACACATCTTCTGCCTTCCTCTCACCACTGACTTTCACAATAAAAATTAACAGATAATGATTTACTAAGAAGTGGATTAAAACTTGAAAACTTGGGGTTTGGATTTGTGTGTTCCTCCATATTCCCAGTATCCACTTACTGAAATTATATTTTAAATGTATGTTCCAGAAATTCTCCAGGCCTACTCACAGTGTCAATGCACTTTTCATAGGACCTTTCCAAAAATACTAAGTAGACCTGCTGTACTGCACTTTGCATACTTTAAAAGCAAGGAGTGGAAAAAATGAGAACAGATTTCAATTTTCAATGATTCCTACCTCATTTCTCTTTGATATAATAAACCCTTGGTTGAACAACTTCAATATCAACTGTTGATGCATCTGGTTTACTACTTTTTTGCTGTTTGGGAACAGCTTGATTCTACTCACTTTTTGTTTTGTAAACTTACCCAGTCATGTAATCTATAGGAGAATAAGGCCAGCCAGCCACTTCTGGCTATATCCTCAGCTCCTTGAGGCCTTTCATTTCATGGTTGACTTACTGTCATTCTTTTGCACTTTTTCTCACTCCTTATTGCCTCTTTGGGCCCAATACTCTACTCCTGCTGTTCTGTATTCAGAAATTAAGTTGTGAAAACTTAGAGCTGTTCAGGAAGTCTACCCTCTTTAAAAGGTCACATTTGTAATTACAACTCAGCCAAGGATCTTCTGAAGTACCCAGGAGCCAGTAAGTCACAGATAATAGTGTAGCAGTAAGACTTGAAATGTCAGCTGATAAATGATTTTTGTGATACTGATTTCTATTTTCTCACTAGCATGTCAGATTGACAAAACTGTATCTATATTTTCATATTATGAACATTGAGTCTTTATGTGTTGCATATCAAAGTCTAGATAAGCATTTTATGAGGCACAGAAGTAATCTTCTTAATGATGGCTTAAGCTTTTAGAAAATCACCAATACAAAGATCTGGTTGCCAGTCATAGCAAGAAAAGTTGGTAATAATGAGCAAGCACTTAATTCAAGAGAGACACAAACAAATTTTTGTTTGAAGGCTGACCAGTAAGGAAAGAAAGATGTTTTTGTTTTAGGTAAGAAGTAGCTGATGGGCTTACTTGTCCTGAAATTCATATTAGTAGTTTGAATTACCATGTACTTTTTAATTACACCGGCAAAGTAAAGTCAGTTTGAAATGCTCTTAGATCAAGTTACTAGAGCAGTCATAAGCTAATGCTGAAAAATATTACTTGTTTACTGTGTCTTGCTATACTTAAAGATAAAACTTATGGCAGTATTACTAGAATATCTTTTCCTACTTACTGTTTAATCGCTTGCATTATTTCGAGATCATTGTGGTCTATGATATCCCTTGCTACCATTTTTCTTAGTACTATATTGTTTCCTAAAAGGCAGTATGCTTGTGTACTGGGTGCTGTTCAAAACTTAATCTAAAACTAACTTCTTTTTATTATACAACTAACAGTTAAAGCCAAATAGGTAACTAAAAGGAGCAATTAAATATAGCACCACAGTCCTCCAGAAATCTAATGTTCAGTTTTTAGATTTTTCTTTCGGCATATGGCAGAAAGGTTTAGTTAGAATTAAAGTGAAAGAGTAAGATTTTTTTTTATTTTTTTTTTAAATATATATCCTAAACCTCTTGTAAATAACAGAACACATTTTGGCATGTGTTGTGGTTTAAACCGAGCTACGCAGCTCATTCACTCACTCAACTCCCGTTTCTTGCCCTCCCCCTGCTCCTGGGGGGATGGGGAGGAGAATCAAAAGAATCCAACTCCCACAGGTTGAGATAAGAACAGTTTAGTAACTAAGGTATAACACAAATCACTACTGCTACCACCAATAATAATAATGATAAAGGAAAAAACAAGGGAAAAGAATACAGCATCTCACCAANCCCTCCCCCTGCTCCTGGGGGGATGGGGAGGAGAATCAAAAGAATCCAACTCCCACAGGTTGAGATAAGAACAGTTTAGTAACTAAGGTATAACACAAATCATTACTGCTACCACCAATAATCATAGAATCATAGAATAATTAGGGTTGGAAGGGACCTTAAGATCATCTAGTTCCAACCCCCCTGCCATAAGCAGGGACACCCCACATTAAACCATGTCACCCAAGGCTTCATCCAACCTGGCCTTGAACACTGCCAGGAACGGAGCACTCACAACTTCCTTGGGCAACCCATTCCAGCATCTCACCACCCTCACAGGAAAGAATTTCTTCCTTATATCCAATCTAAACTTCCCCTTTTTAAGTTTGAACCCATTACCCCCTGTCCTGTCACTACAATCCCTAATGAAGAGTCCCTCCCCAGCATCCCTATAGGCCCCCTTCAGATACTGGGAGGCTGCTAGGAGGTCTCCATGCAGTCTTCTCTTCCCCAGGCTGAACAGCCCCAACTCTCTCAGCCTATAAAGGATAATAACAAGGGAAGAGAATACAGCACCTTCACCAACCATCAACAGATAATTAACACACACCCTGCCTGACTGAGCAGTGACTGATACCTCCTCCAACCCCCCCCAAGAACTAGCCCTTCCAGGTAACTCTCAGTTACATCCTGGGCATGACATGCTGTGGTATGGAATACCTCTTCGGCTAGTTTTTGTCAGGTGTTCTGTCCCTGCTTCCTCCCTTCCTCCCTTCCTCCCTGGCAGAGCATGAGCCTCAAAAAGTCCTTGCTCAGACTAAACATTTGAGCAATAACTAATAACATTGTTATCAGTTCTGTTGCCAGGCTGAAAGTCAAAAGCACAGTGCTTGCACCAGCTACTAAGAAGAAAAAATTACTACTACTGCTAAACCCAGGACAGCATGATACTACTTACCTAAATTTAGGTTAGGTTTATTTTTTTAATAAATCATGAAACCACAAAATGTTTTGGGTTGGAAGGGACCTTAAATCATCTAGCTCAAACACCCCTGCCACTGGCAGGACCTCCTTCCATTAGACCAGGTTCCTCAAAGCCCCATCCAAACTGCCCTTGAGCTCTTCCAGGGATGGGGCATCCACAGGTTCTCTGGGCAATCTGCTTTAGTGACTCACCACTCTCATAGTTAAGATTTTTTCCAATCCAATCTGAATATTCAAGATGGCAGGACCTAGAACAGTGGTAAAAGTAGATGCATTTATACTCTCTATATAACATAGCTAAGAAATGCATTTATGGGTCTTCTAATGTAAGGACCAGTGCAGTTGAAGGAGTACCAGTGTCAAAGCAATGAATGATCTTGGTGGTTCCATTTCCTTAGTTATATAAGCTCTGGAAGTCAGCATACGTGGAGAAAGAAGTGCTGTGCTGCAGAATGGAGGTGAAGTGGAGCAGGAATGAACACAAAACTTGATGTTATTTAGGAAAAGATCACAGAACAGGGCCCTGGTAAGTAGAAGCACTTACCCTTGTTATCGTGTTAGGTCAAAAAAGCCTTCTGGAATCAAAGGGGTATTCTATATGAAGTTGTGTGTGCAGTACAGAGCTTCTAAGTGTGATGCTGTGTGGCGATGTCAGTTGTGGCATATGCTACATGCAGAGGTAATACAGAAGTCTAAGATTCTGAATACAAAACTGTGCTTCTGTAGAATTTGGTGAATAATAAGTGTGTACATGTGGGTATAGAGAGAGGATATGCTGCAGCTGTTGAGTCTGTCAAAAAATATCCTAAGTCCAAGTTCAGTCTTTAGTGATCTTAACCATTATCCAGACCACATAATTGTGAAACCAGAACTAGTGAGATCACAGTTCTTCAGTTTGTGAGATAATTGCCACTGCTTCAATAAGTACTTTGCTTCCTTAAATTTATATAATTTTTAAATGGTAAATGATGAATGGAAAAATACCAAATGATAGCATTATTTGCCTACATTGTTTTGTCTTTGTTGGGGGAGGGGGGGGGGGGGGTGTGCAGGTTTTTGCTTTTTTTGTTTGTTTGTTTGTTTGTCAGTACCTCAGATAGTAGTTCTAACCTCCAAGTACTTAATATAGTATATAAATAACTAGATAAAGTAACTGGGAAAAGTCACTAAGAGCATTCAAAAATAGAAATAAGAACAAAACAAGGCTGTATACGAATAGCCCAATAATGAATAGACTTTTGAGTGATTTTTAGAAAATTTACAAGCCATTTTGACGTATCTTATTAGGCTGACCTAGAAGAGTGGGTTCTGATTCCTCGTTAATAATTAGTTCATCCTGGGAAGAAATAAAAAATGAACTAAAATGCACAAATAACTTATAATCCTGGTTTGGCTGATAATCCTCTAGGTCAGAGTTCTGATTTCCATTGGACCATTGTGTTCTACTATCAGCAATTACATTAACTTTTATAGTTACTCTTGTAAAGTATTGGTGGCTGTAAATAGATTTAACCTATGTTTAAAAGTAATTCTGATGGCTGTTTAGATGATAAAAGTAACTAAGGGGCCTCGATTTAAAAACAAATGTGAGTTGCATGCAGTACACTCAAACATTATCTGTTGTGTTTGTCTGTATTGCTTACCTTACAGGAGTGCATAAAGTCACCATCCTAACCAGTGTGTTAGGTATATGAACTGGCAATATCCACTTCAAGGAATTTGTAATGTGTATAAAGTCAAAAAGGTCAAAAGATGCAGCAATATAGTGAATTTGCTTCTTGGAAATATGCAGCAGACCAGTATTAGAGCTGGAAGAAGAGCTTCAGTTTATTTCAATGTTCCTGTAAATTAAACTAGGCAACACTGAGAGATATGACCTTGCTGTAATATGCTAGAGCAATGGATTGTTTGGATGCTTGCTTGGGGGGTTATGGGGTTTGTGTTTGGTTGGTTGTTTGGTTTTTGCTAGTTTCCCAATGGTAATGAAGAGAGGATTGCATAAAGTATATTCTCACATGGAAAAAGTGACCAAACTTTAATCTTCCGCTCATCAAAAAAGCAGTAAAACCAACAAATGTTAACTTGAAAGAATCATGTTGGATGAGACTTTGAAATGGCATTAAGTTTGATTAAATATATTTAAATCTTAAGCTTGCTCTTCCTGATGTCAGTTTCTGCTTCTGCTTATCACCTTTTCCATTCATCTTCAAGTTGCTGAAAGAGCCTAAAGCAAAATAGAGAAAGTTCTAGTTAAAAAGACAACAACAACAACAAAAGCAAACAAACAAAAAAACCCCAACAACAAAACCACACTCCCTAAAAAAGAAAAAAAAAAAAAAAAAAAAAAGCAACAAAACCCAGAAACCAACCAAGTAAATAAAGAATCACTTAATTAAAACACTTGGAATGAATTCTATAAATAGGTGAAGCATTTAGCCTTTGATGTTTGAGTGGTTATTGAGTATTTTGTAAGAATGTTGAGATTTCCTGGTAAATACAAAGAGGGCAAGTTTTGCAGTATATCCCTAGAGACAAAATTAGAGAAATCAGGACTTATGTTCTATGGGGTTTTTGTGCTTTTTTGTTCATAACTTATTGGGTACCCATAAGTGCATATTTTACGCATATTTAATAATATATATATTTTATAGACGTTTGAAAAACTAAAAGAAATATTCAGCAAGATTTTTCATATATAAGTTTAACAAAAGTACATCATGCAGTCTACTTGTACAAAAAAAATGTCCAACAGTACTTTCTTTCATTTCTTATGTGCCTATTGAGTGATGAACAGAAACTGGTTGTGTTCTGTTCTGTATGTGTTCAGATGTCACTAAAAAATAATAGATCTTAGCTACATTTTCTGTTTTCATTCTCAGGGGTGCTAT
The DNA here is from genome assembly GCA_002631895.1 of Agapornis roseicollis. Taxonomy (NCBI): domain Eukaryota; kingdom Metazoa; phylum Chordata; class Aves; order Psittaciformes; family Psittacidae; genus Agapornis; species Agapornis roseicollis. The sequence continues at coordinate 100,334 of NDXB01022192.1, forward strand.
ACAGTAACACTGACATAATCTTTCTATGGGATGTTCAGGTGCCCACTTACCAATAATCAGAAGTGACTTTTCATCTGTTTCCTGACTCCTTAGATATCTGTCATCTGACTTTAGATTCTCTGCTAGATGGATAGAGTATGTAATGAAAACTACAGAATTACTGTAAGGCATGTCTGTATTTCTTTCTAATAATTTCTGGTTTATTGTTGATGTATTGTTGTTTGTAAATCCAGTTGTACTTCTGCCAATTTTGCTGTGGAAATAAGATACTTCATCCCCTGAGGTGTCCCATGAGTTATCAAGTAAACATACAATAGAACTTGCAGGAGAGACTGAAATGTAAATAATAATATATTGTCTTTTATCATTTCAGTTTACCTCATCATTTCAGCACATACAATTCCTCATCTCAGGATACTCACAATATGAAATAACATTATGTAACAGCATAATTTTTTATTTTTTAACCTAGGATGGCTTAATAGCAAGGCATTTCTAGAATTTATTAAAATAGAGCTGCCCAATTTTATTTACCAGTATCTGGAAAAGAGACTAAAAGTTGCATGAAAGACTGAGACTGAAAAATCCAAGATCTTAAAGGTTTAAAGTTGAAGAATGACAGGGATTTTCATCATGTTGCAGATTTATTCTGAACTCTTATTCTTTATTCCTTCTCTGTCACTTCCACCACTGTTATCTTTCTTTAGGAAATAGAGACATTTACTTAATTTTACGTCAGAAAATAAATCCACTTTTTTGTTAGTTGGTTGGTTGTTTTTTGGTGTGGGGTTTTGTTTTGTTTTTTGTTTGGGTTTTTTTTTGGTTGTGGTTTTTTGTTTTTTTTTTGGGGGAAGTCATCCCTCTGTTTTTTATACTATCCAGTTTTCTGTTTCTTGAATTCATAACCAAAGACATCTCTCAGCTTCAGCAAATCATCTTTTTCTTTAAATGACAGAAATAAGATGCAAGCCCATCACCATATAAGCCTTCACAGTAGATGAAACTAAAAAGGGTATTAGCTTCCACTGTACATATACAGGATTTTCTGAAGACAGAAAACTATTTTTTCTCCTACTTATCTCTGGAAGAAAATAGAGACCTGAAAACTATCAGGAAAGTGCAGGTATTCCCCAAAAGAGAGGAAGTGCTTTTTCTAATTTTCAGAATATGTTCCCTTGACTCTCTATTGAACTTCATTGATCATTACTAAAATAGGTATGTGCTGAAGTACGAGAAGTTTGTAATTACATAAGTATCCTTTAGGTAGTCTGCTTGTGTGTGTATAGTTTCATTAGTAAATGGGTCAAGTACCACTTTCACTAAAAAAAAACAAACAAACAAACCTAAGAGTATTCTTACAGCTGCTGATTAGTTTTTATAAACTGATCTGAGGACAATTCAGAGGCAGTGAAAAGGTAACTAGAAGTTCTTCCATTTTTCAGATAGGCTGAGGTATTCTTAATAACAGAGACCCATGTACTGCTTGCATTTGTAATTACCTATATACCTTTACAGTATTGTAGTAAATACTTTAATTCAAGGACTTCCATCTAACCTAAATACTGAGGCATGATGGTGGTGCTTGACTTGTCATTCTTTTCCCCTTTTTCTGGCCTGAGACATGTATTAGATAATCTCTGCAAGACAGCAAAATTAATCAGTGCATTTTCTGTAAGAATCTCTCAGCAGGCTGGAAGTAGAGAAGAGCCAATAATTCAGTAAACTCAATCTTCAAAAGGCTGGGAGTATAGACATAGTTGCTGGTGAGATCTGATAGCAAAAGAAATACAAATCTGAAAGACCTCCTAGCTTCTTTATTTCTGTTGTTTCCATTCTTTCCTTTCATTCTTCCCTTTCATTCTTCATGCAGAAAAATACCATTTTGCAATTCATGCCTTTATTAGCCTTTAGTTTACTTTATCCACCATCAGACAAATTGACTGGAATAACAAATAGCATTAATGTCTTCAGACTTGTAATTATGTCAGATAACACTCAGTTTAATATACATTTGGACCACGCATTTGTAGAAACAAGATCTTTCTATCTTTCTGTGGTTTTGAACTCTTAAATAACTACTAGTCACTCAGGAGTAATTACTTCCTTTTAATATCTGTATTTATAGATTGCTGAATTGAAATGTTATATATCTGAGGTCCTGAAGTTGCTGCATCTAGTCAGCTAATTATTTTCAGTACTTTAAAACAGGCAGAAAGATGCATTTTTTCAAAAGCTGCTCAGGCATAAGTGTCTATTAATTTGACAACTGGTCTTTCACATCACTTTAAAAACGTTGCTTCATTATTTTCAAGATGAACAGTGCAGGAAAATGAAAATAAGATAATTATTGGAATATGCCTGATTCATATTTCATTATTTCACTGTTGTCAAAAAAGAAGCTATGCTTCTACAACTGGTATAGTACAACTGGTATAGACGAGGCCTTGCACCATGTGTTAATATCTTATATAGATCAGGATCCATATCTAATACAGAGCAGATTTTCCACTGGGTGAAAAACTCACTGTGTCTCAATCTGCCAAAATGGAAAGTGAATATGTGCAACTTAGTAAAGTGCCTTTGAGACTGCTAATGTTCTGACCTGAGTATTTTGTGGTTACATATTGCTCCTTCGGTTGGCTAGACCTAAGAAATAGCAAAGGCAATGTAGCATGTAATGTTCCTAGACATGTGCAATAATTGTCTCTAGCTAGTGTAATGAAAACTGGTGTGCTGCCAAGACTTCTGTAGTAGCAGATAGGTTTGTTGTCAGAAAAACAGGAACTCTGAAACAGCATTAATAGTAATTTAAAAGGAAAGGCTTCATGGTGTGTGAAACCTTAATTCTAAAGTGTCTCTTCAAGTTTTCTTAATATGTGGGATGGATCTATGATAGAAACTACAAATAAAGAAATTTAACTATCTGCTCAAATAAAGAATCTTCTGTACTCACCTGGCAGATAAAGTCAGCTGGAATGTTGATTAGTCTCACAATCACAGCATGAGTTCCTGCCTAGTGAGCTATGAAACTATGCAAGAAAGAAGATAGAAGACTGATGATAATTTAAATTTTAGGTGAGGGGAAAAAACCTCTACTGAAATGGGACTTTAGTCTCTGAATTCCAGAGCAGTGTATATAATCATTAATAGCAAAGTAAAACTGAAGTCATATATGTCAGCGGAGTAATATGGCATGTAAATGAAGCAGACTTGAGGCTCAGAGTTGAAGTGTGCTCCCTATAGACAAATGGTACATAGATGGGCATGCATCTTGGTGTAGTGTGATCCTTCTGACCTTCGTGTCTATTTACCAAATGATTAAAGATATTTAGGAACTTGAATCCCATGTGAGTGGGATTTTAATAAGAATTTTTACATATTAGAATTTTTGTCAAGATGAAGCTCAATGTTTTCGCTGCACTTCGTAATATACTACTTAAAAGAACTTGCATTCTATTAGTAGCAAAAAACCATAGGTGTGCACTTTACTCAAGTAATATCTTGATTCCATGAGTATGTAACATATAAACCAGGTATTTTTTCACTTGGAATAAAGAAAGGAGAAAATTGTTGGGTTTACACCAAGTAATGGTTGAAGAACATTAACATTCCTAGAATGTAAAATTTACTGAACCTAGATAATGAACTGTCATGTGCAGTTCTTTCAGTAGGAATGGATTAAAAAAAAAGAGAACAGATTCTTTCAGCTTTTGTTTTCAAAGATGAAAGTGATAGTATATATCTCAACTGCCCCACATATATTTTTTTCTTGTCTACCTCTTGTTGACTCCTACTACTAAACATTTACTAAATGTACATATCCCAGTGAAAATTATTCAGACCTAACTTGTTTTAGATCCAAAAAGGTTCAAAACAACATTGAGCAAACTGATGATCTGTTGTCATTGTTTTTTTCCAGAATTGGTTCCTAATTTTGAGTGTCTTTTCCCATGTGAAAGGTAGTAAGATGAAGATTGTTAGTAAATAGTCCTGTCACTTTTGACCATTACTTCTGTGAGAATAAGGCCCAGCAGACAGACAGAAATGTGGAGTAGTTAGCACCCAATTTAATCATTCAGCTAAGATCTATTCAAATCCATGAAAATAAAAATTCAAAAAGCAAATGAACTAACAAAAACCAACAACAACAGGCAAAAAAATCCTCAAGCACCTACAAAAAAACCCCATCAAAATCTTTAGCTAAGTATTTTACTCACCTGGTTGGAACTCTGTCAACAGCATTTCATGAATAATTGTGTCTAGAGGTGGTCGGGTGTTACAAGACTGCACACTTCTTTTTGTTGATGTCCAGAGGAAAAGGACAAAAATGTTTTCTTCTACAAAATTTTTTATGGATATGGCGCTAGACATTTCGGAACTAAAAACCACTGAAATACAGGTGAATGTTTTTTAATTGGTAGGAAAAATGTTTCCAAACCGAAATACCTGTAGAAACAAACTACATTAAAGAGGAGTCATGCCAGATTACCACACTAACCGAAAGGCACAGGCAAGTAATTCAGGTCATTTAACAGAGTTGCAGAGTTTAAAGCTACTTTTAGATAAGCTGTCCTGAAGTATTGCATATTAGTGGAACAGTTACTTCTTAACTTTGAAAATAGAAAAATCAGGGATTATTCTTACCCTTCCATTGCCTCTAGAGTCCTTAAAATGTTTTTAAGATGTATTTTTTTCTCTATAAACCCCATAATATATTGATTATTGATTAAATCTGCATATATATACAGATTTATTTCTCTAATACGATATATGTAATAAACAAGACAATCTTGATAGTTATAGTTTTGCCTGATTTTGTTGTATCGGTGGATCCAAAGATCCATGTTCTGGAGTTTAATGACAATGAGGAACTTTGAAAAGAACACAATAAAATGAAAAGCTAGTTTGGAGTGGTAACAGTTTCTGTACAGAAAGACATGTTACACATCACTTTTCACTGGGGGAAAAAAAAAAAAATTACTGATATCAGACTTTGTTTCATAATAAAGGATAGCAGTGGCTTGTATACAGTTCCAGAATGATTATTCAGAAGACACATGATCATTACTTTATTACTGTTCCTATAGCATTTGTCCTGGGTTCAGCAATTGCAGTCAGTTTTTCTCCTCCTTGGTGGCTGGTGTTTTGACTTAACCCGGGAACAAGGCTGATAAGACCGATGTTTTTTGGTTGTTGCTAAGCAATGTTTGTCCTGACCAAGGACTTTGTGAGCCTCATGCTCTGCCGGGGGGGAGGGGAGGCCGGGAGGAAGGAGGGACAGGACCCAAACTGACCAAAGAGGTATTCCATACCATAGCACGTCATGCCCAGGATGTAACTGGGAGTTATCCGGAGGGGCTTGTGCTCTCTGGGGTGGTTGGAAGAGGTGGTCGGTATTCAGTCAGTGGTTGGTGGGGTGTGGTGAGTTATCTGTCGGTGGTTGGTGAGATGCTGTATTCTTTTCCCTTGTTATTTCCTTTATCATTATTATTATTGGTGGTAGCAGCAGTGATTTGTGTTATACCTTAGTTACTAAACTGTTCTTATCTCAACCTGTGGGATTTGCATTCTTTTGATTCTCCCCCCATCCCTCTGGAAGCAGGGGAGGGCAAGAAAGGGGGGATGAGTGAGTGAACAAGCTGTGTGGCTGCGTTTAAACCACGACAGCATTCCATATCAAGAAAGAGAATTTTGATTTGTATATGATTATATCTAACTCTCAATAAGTGAGCTTTATAATTGTTTTTGCACATATGGGTGTAATTTTGGCAACAACGAAATCATGACATAGTCTGACACAGATTTTTTTTTTTTTTCATATCTGATGTAGGCATTTATGTGAAAACCAGTACACATATTTTATCTTTTTTTATTATTATTTTTAATGCCCACAAAATTAACATGAGCCCATGAATATTTGCACATAGTCAAGCAGAATGATGACTGTGGAGACTAAAGGAACTCTTCCAAGTGAAATTTGATGTGATTTTCAGGTGTTGTAGGAAGGGGTTTTTCACATATGAGTTGGGCATGGGGTAAAAGATTAGCACTTACTTATGTCTTCTCAATAGCCGTTTATTTAGACCTTCCTATTCCTCAGTGACAGGAAGTTGAATGTAGTTTTGTTCACTTTCATTGAGTGAAGAATTTTTTATTCACCTTGTACTTGCTGCAGGGTAAGAAAATGTGAAAACACATATGCTACAGAGCTTTCGAGTATTCCATAACTAAGACATTGGAAATAGTTTTTCTATCATTTCAAAACAAGATTTTTGTGTGAGGCCTAATTAACAGTAGTCTAAGACATACTTTAAGCAAAAGATGCTGTAATTTTCTGTAGACCTTGATGTCATGCTATAGTATTAAGCTGGACATGACTGTAGACAATTATTTAGGCATTTAGTCAGAAATTGATGTTAAGATACCGTTATAGTATTTAGCAGTAATGGATATATTTTTACAGAAAACAATTGATTCTATGTATTATGAAAGCACCTTTAATGTTTTTTCCTCCAAATTGCTAGATAAAATGTTCCCTATACAATAGCATGGGTCTGCAACATGATCTTGTATAGAAAGAGTTATCATTTGTTTCTCACCATTTAAAACATAAAACATAATCTATTTGTTACTTCAAGGGATGGAAACTCCTGTGTTGTCAATGAATTTCTACTGGTTTTGTCTCACTTCAAATATTTATGTTTACAATATCATTAGTAGGTTTGAACTGTCTACCTTTTACTTTAGATAACATATACAATGTGCATGAAGTCATTTTGACTATATCTTCTTAAAAAGTTACTACTTACATTTGACACTTTGAGTCCATAAACTTTTAGTGTGTTTTTTGGACATTAAATGTATTTGAATGTATCATATTTAACTACAGTCCACTGAACAACACAAAGTTCTAATATTTTGATTTGTTTGTCATTTACTTTGTGTTTCCACATTTGCAGTACTGCTTTTGGATACTTAATTGACTTTGCATAGAAGCATCCAATTACTTAGAATCATAGAATCATAGAATAGTTAGGATTGGAAAGGACCTTAAGATCATCTAGTTCCAACCCCCCTGCCATAACCAGGGACACTTCACACCTAACCATGTCACCCAAGGCTCTGTCTAACCTGGACTTGAATACTGCCAGGGATGGAGCACTCACAACTTCCTTGGGCAATCCATTCCAGTGCCTCACAACCCTAACAGTAAATGATTTCTTCCTTATATGAAATCTAAGCTCCCGCTGTTTAAATTTTAACCTGTTACTCCTTGTTCTGTCACTAAAGTCCGTAATGAAGAGTCCCTCCCCAGCATCCCTATAGGTCCCCTTCAGATACTGGAAGGCTGCTAAGAGGTCTCCACACAGCCTTCTCTTCTCCAGGCTGAACAGATCCAACTTTCCCAGCCTGACTTTGTATGGGAGATGCTTCAGTCCCCTGATCATCCTCGTGGCCCTCCCCCGGACTTGTTTCAACAGCTCCATGTCCTTTTTATGTGGAGGACGCCAGAACTGCACAGTACTCCACGTGAGGTCTCACAAGAGCAGAGTAGAGGGGCAGGATCACTTCCTTTGACCTGCTGGTTGTGCTCCTTTTGATGCAGCCCAGGATACGGTTGGTTTCCTGGACTGCAAGGGCACACTGCAGCCGACTCATGTTCATTTTTTCATCGATCACCACCCTCAAGTCCTTCTGCTCAGGGCTGCTCTGAATCTCCTCTCTGCCCAACCTGTAGCTGTGCCTGGGATTGCTCTGACCCAGGTGTAGGACCTTGCACTTGTCACGGTTGAACTTCATGAGGTTGGCATCAGCCCACCTCCCAAGTGTATCAAGGTCCCTCTGGATGGCATTTCTTCCCTCCAGTGTTATCAACTGAACCACACAGCTTGGTGTCATCGTCAAACTTGCTGAGGGCACACTCAATCCCACTGTCCATGTCCTGGACAAAAGCTTTTGAAGAAGACCAGTCCCAACACCGATGCCTGAGGGACACCCCTCATTATTTCTACTTTGCATAGTATTTCATTGCCTACAGACATACCAAAATGGATATTTTAGGGATCTTGACAAATAAAAGTGTGCATGACAGCTAAAGCCAGGGCTTTGAAGCAGTGTCATTGACATTATGACAATACGATGCCTGTATTGTTATATTTTGACTGTATAACTGTGTTCCAGTTGTTGAATGTCTCTTCATCTGTCCCTGTAAGTTTACTGTAGGTAAACTGCATTTTTGGCTACCAGAATAGGAGGGAAATGCCTGTGGGTCACAACAAAGAGCATGAAAGTCAGTCTGTCACTAATCTCACTGTACTTAAGACTTGGACACATATATGACAAAAGAAGGCAAATGATGTTTTGGGATGGGAGGAATGGTTATTGCCGAGGACTACTATGTACCCAGAGCAACACCTACTGCCAGATTCTGTTGTCACCAGCTTGTGACAGTAAAATGACAGCAGAATTTTGAAGGGTGCAGAATTCGGTGGTACCTCTTGATGTCTTTCCTTAGAGCAAGCTGACATTCCCTGAGTAGTGCTTATTCTTCATATCTTCAGAGAAGTTCTGAAATCAATTGTCCCGTGATTTTAAGAAATTAAGCATGGAGTAAAACAACCCAATAAATTAGAAATGTAAATACTTTCACAAAAAAATTAGAGTTACTTGAAACATTAGGCAGGTTTTCCTTCTGTTAAATTTGCACTGGGATTGTTGTAGAGGGTTGCTATGAATGGGCATGTAGACCAGGCTGCTCACTTCCAGAAATCAGAAAAATTGTCTGTATATCAATGTATAATTAAAAAAAAAAAAAAAAAAGAAAAGAAAAAAC